>JACCGJ010020461.1:0-35000 GCA_013407085.1 Atriophallophorus winterbourni
GCCATTCTAGTAAGCCGAAAACATTGTAGCTACCCTAAAACGTGCAATTAACTCTTGTTCTCCAACAGCATTTAATGAACTTGATCGTTGCATTGACAATTTCTTGCTTCAATATCGCAACAGTAAACATTCAACTACTGGAGATAAACCATCCATGTTATCGAAATCTTAATCCTTGAGATCGAATCTGCTGGAACTAGGATCGGCCGAAGTATCATACTATCGTGGAAATGATTACCGTCCGAGTACCGGTATTGTATTAAACAAGATCGGAAGAAAAATGGTAAAAATACTTGATCTGAAAGACGGAAATGTGCACAATCGTCATGCTGATCAAATCATCTGCCAAAATTCACGTCAGTTGCGTTCTAATACTGGTTGCGTTAGCAATCATAACACAACACCTCCAGATTCTTCCGAGAATACTGAATCAAGTAAACCTGTCAGACGATCTGAAAGACTGAGGAGCAAACCTATTCAACATTACAAATATCCGAGGACGATTAAGGGCTGCGGTGGATGTGATGATTGTTTGAATAACAATCAATAATAATCAATAATTCTGTAATTCAAATCCTCGTTGTTAGTTACATTAATTAATACACACTGTGTGATTGACTGACCGTGGTTAATTCTCATTTCTATTTCTGAGTTGGTTATTTCGCTCAATTCAATACAATTCAACCGATAATGTAACTTGCCACAAGATGCACATTTTCCAAACTTCTGATTGTGAAAATTGGATTGGTTTTTTTTGCTGAATTTGCTTATTCTGTTTGGTTTTACCTGAGAATCACTTTGCCGTTTTGGTCGGTTGCTCAACTGACGTTTAGATTTGGAAGTTCTAAACAAAACAGATTGAGTGTCAGCATTAATTTGCCGATTAGTCTCTTTTGCAACATCTTAATAATGTTCACATATTCTTTCAACATTTTCAAAAGCTGGATTAATCAACATCAATAACTGACGATATAAATCGGGTTCGTAAACACCAGCAGTTAAACGATCTCTTAAATGATCATATAGTTTTTCTCCAAATGCACAACGGGAAGCATGTGTTTGCAATTCCAAAATAAATTGACGGATAGATTGGTTTTCTTGTCTTCGCATTGTATTGAAGCGAGCACGTTCAGCAATTTCGAAATTTTCCGGAGTGACATGAGCCAATATAATTGATTTCAATTCATTGAAAGTCATTTTATCACGTAGGATAGGAAGTGATAATTTTTTCAACAGAGCATGAGCATCTTTTCCTGCTGAAGTAAAAAGAGGCGCAGTAATAATTAAATTAGACATTTCACCCTTGGTAAGACATTGACTTGAAAGATTAACGTTGGTTTCCATCCCAATACAATTGTATTTATCACGATTCCTCTATAGTTATAATATAACACATTCTGTTGATACGCTTTATGCGTCACAGTATGAGGTGATTGAACACCGTTTTCCGTTGTACAAACAACATATAACAGTGCCATTCAAGTATAACTTCGTGTACCACTTGTCAACTGTTCCGAGGCCTATTGCAACTAATCTTACTGTCTCAACCTGATGAAAGCAAACAGGAAGAAACCGTTAGTGACGTGCAAGTGCGGGTATATGAGCAACACATTACTTTGGTTATAAAGCTATAATCATGAATACAACTCACTGTTCGCTAAACATATCACACTCTAGACAAACATAAATCGAAACACTGTTTATTAGGTTAAATGCTAATTTCAATGAGCATCATAAACAACATCACAACAATCGTTTCAACTAAATTACATCTGCATAGTTTGTAGTTGTCTTACAAGGTTACCGTTGATTTCAATCAAAATACAATTGTATTCATCACGATTCCTCTATAATAAGCTTTGTGTTTCACAGTGATTCGTTGATTGAACACCGTTTTTCGATCAATTCTTTTCACTTTGTGAGTAGTCACATCCTAAAATGTTTTTTTCACTTGATAAAGTCAAATTAGAGGGTGTACAACATCCGAAACTACTGTTAGCCTTCACACAGGTTGTGTCCGTCAGGTTATTTTGATTGGTTGAATTCTGATTAGTTGCATCAGTCAAAACTACTGTCAGCCTTCATACAGATTATTTTGATTGGTTGAATTCTGATTGGTCAAATTAGAGGGTGTAGATATAATGTCAGCCTCTCACGATTGCAACGGTAATGGTTTTAACTTCTACCCCTTTAGCCGATAGATATGAGTACAAAAAATACCTGCCTCAACGGAAAATGTGGCAAAATGGTGGCTATAAGGGCATCGAGTGCACAGCTTGCAAGCGTTCGGCTCACCCCAGCTGCTCAGGCATACATAAATCTCACTACGGGATTTATGCAAAATACCGCTGGTTGCAGTGGTATTGTACCGGCTGTCATGAGGCTGCCACTAACGCCGCTTGCCAAAAGCCAAGGAATAGCGTGACGTCACCAATCTCGTCGGATTTTGTAGCCGCCCCAACGTATGCATCTCTGGTGAGAGCGAATATAAGTTCTGAGACTACAGCAGGCAACGGGATAGCGCACAAATCTAGCCGGCTGCAACGTTCTTCTAAGCAAGCTACCTCTCCTAAGGTGGTGAATGGAGCTAGAACTTCAAGAAACGTGCAAACAAAAAGGCGGAAAAATTGCATTCCCTAAAAATGTAGACGTAGCTATCCAGTTACCTCGTCCTTCAAAACAAGCTTGCTCTTCGAAAGTGGTAAACGTAGCCAAAACTCCGAAAAAACTTATCAAGAATGGTAAAGCCCCTACTCAAAAGTAGCAACATGGAAAAGTTGCTGGCTTACCCGAGCTGGATACAATTACCCAGGAATTAAACGGTTTGCGTAAGCAATTTGAGGCACTGAACGGCAATTCTTCTTCAAAAACTAAAACGCGAAATGTACTAGTTTTTAAACGAGCGGAGCAATTCATTAGAAAATCAAAAAGTCAAAGAGATTCTGATCGCAGATGTATCAGCAATCTTATCCGGATGGTAGGTCTGAGGCTCCACGGGTGGATTAGCCGGCTTCATTGATGTCTCGGATCGCACCAGCCCACGCACGTCGATCGGAGGTGAGATCGTTGCAGATCGCGATCCAGTCTTGTTCCCACCTGCGAACTCCATAAACAGTACGCAGACCCAGGGTGTCTACATTCTCTTTTACAGTTGACAGCCAGGTTTTCACTTGACCACCTTGCCGCCGACGCCAGGTGCGAAGGGGTTTTGGGTCGAGGACGAGTTTTAGAAGTGCTGTGTCTGTCTTTCGGAAGAAGTGGCCAAACCATTGCAGCCTTCGCCGTTTTTTGTGAGCGGAAAGTGGAGATAGTCCGCTGAAATGCTCACATACGGCTGCGTTAGATACTCGGTCAGTATATCGGATGCCCAAGGTTACCCTGAGGCACCAATAGTCGAACACTTCTAATGTGCGTACATCCTGTGACCTTAAAGGCCATGTCTCACATCCGTAATTTAGTACAGGGTGGATCGCTGCTTGATAAACACGCGCCTTAGTTTGTAGGCTGATCCCGGGCTTGCGCCAAAGGGAGCGCTTCAACTGTAAAAACGAATTACGAGCACGATCGACCCTTAACTTCACTTCATCTTTCGCCAGACAACCCTCCATCTCATATTAGACAAAACCCAAGCGCTCCGAATAGGAGAAACCTCGCTTTAAGGAAATCTGCTATCCGTAATCCTGATGCAAACCGAAGCGCTAGTGGATCCGTTACGATCTTACGGAATAGCTCATCGCTACGAGTCTGTCTGTCCGGATTAGATGACGTTGACGGGCTTATCGTAAATGAAAATGGGAGCCAAGCAAATTTCTCTAGTTGTTGCTCTTCAATAGAGGCGGCCTCAATCCTCAGTCCACGGCCCGTAACATCCATACAAGAGGTTGTTGAACCAGATAATCCTGCTTTAAGTAGCACGCCAAAAACGTGCACCTCCCACGGTTGCCTCGCCCGAGGGCCAAGTAGAATTAGTTCCAGAAGCATGCAAAATCAGCGCCTCAGTGCTGTATGCTAATGTGTGCAGCATAAGGAATAAATGGGCTGACCTCTCTCTTCGTGTGGCTGAGTTGCGCCTCAGGGTTATAGCGCTTTCTGAGACCTGGCTGTCCGCGCTTGATGATGTGCCAATAAACATCAGCGAGCAGTATCTCGTCATCAGATGCGATAGACCGTGAGACAGTAGAGGCGGTGGCGTTGCACTCCTCCTAGAGTATGGCTTGCACAATACGGGAACGGGTATATCCCTAACCAGTGAAAACGTCAAAGTTTTTACGAGTATCCTGACTTGCTACAAGCCAGCCCTGGCAATTGCTTGTGTCTACGTCACACCCAGTGCAGCCCAGCAGGAGATTACACAGCTGATTGAGACGCTCGACAGGTTGTTTCAATCAGCTCCCAGCGTTCTCATCTTAGGTGATTTCAACCTCCCAGACATAAATTGTGCCGTCCCTGTAGGTTTAGTCACCAAGCAATCCGAAATGTTTCTCGAATGGCTCCATGATCATGCGCTGCATCAGCATGTGCGTGATCCTACGAGGTTTCGCAATGGATGTACTCCATCCACTCTCGACCTAGTATTGTCCTCCCAGCCCGGAGCCGTTAGATTTTAAAATACCTACCACCGCTCGGCAAAAGCGATCACGTAATGATAAGCTTCGAAGCGGTACTGCGGTTTCACAAACCTACTGCTCACCCTAGACGAATTTCAAGGCTTGTAGACTGGGATTTTCTTCTACAGACTTCGAAATCTTTCTTTTAGTTCTCTAACGATTTCAATGTAAGTCAAAACTGGGATAGAATTTGCAAGTATCTTAAGGAGTTACAAGACAAGCACGCTCCGCTGCAAGTCGTGAAAAAGCATTATAGGCTTGACACACTGTCGATGATGGCTGAGAACCGGCAACAATGGAGAGAGTGCATTCTATTTTGTGTTTCCCCCTCAAATTTGTGAAAAATATCAAAAAAATCAAAAAGTCGACATGTGGAACAATGGCCAAAAAATTCCCCCTCATATTGTACCTTTTTTCTTTCTTTTTCTCGTGCATTGCCGGGTGGCACTTTTTCATTTTTAAATGATATATATATATATATATATATAAATATATATATATTATATATATATATATATATATATATATAATATCCTATACTCATATAGGCCGCCCTGGTGGACTCCTCGAGTTTCGTCGGTCACCCGTAAACTAGATCGTTTATGGCGGCAATATAAGCTATCTCCTACTTCTGGTTCTTGGATCCGATACAAAACCGCTCGGACCGCTTTTATTGAAATACAGCGTTTGCTCTAACAGGAGTTTGAGTTATCGTTAGCTAGGGATGCTAAATCCGATCCCAAAATGTTTTATAGCTACGCTCAATCAAAAGAAAAACCAGGGTAAACATTGGAGATTTAAATCTGGAGGGCGGAAAATTAGACGATACCGACCTCTCTAAGGCGACTGCCTTTTCTAGGTTCTTCAGTAGCGTTCAGAGACGTGATAATTCTTTAAATGCTCCGTCTAGCGTGTTTAATCTACTATCTGGCCCTCCTGCACTAGATGAGTTGTCCTTCATGGAATTCGAGGTGTATGAAGCACTTCTAGGTCAGTAATCTGAAACAATTAATTAGTGGTTCGAAACCAGGCAAGTTATCAGACGTTCACTCTGTAGGAAGCGCCAGTGTGTGTTCAGTTGATTTAAACAAAACGACACACGGCATCATGATGGAAAACGTTTATGAAAATAAACTTACTTTTGGAATTATTAAGGAATTATATCAATTGGGAATAATTCCTACATAACTCCCCCCTAGAGCGGTGGCTGTTCAGCCATGCTCGACATCCATCTACGGTGTGTACCGACGAGGTCGTTTCCACGGTACGGCCAGTGCGTGTGCGCGGGGTGTCCGTGTCGTCGGTTGTCACCGCTGTCCGTGAATGCAGCGGGGTTTCCATCATGGGTTGTGTTGCTGGCGTGGACGGGGGTGAAATGCTCAAGTCCTCGCGCATCGGCTGCGTATCTGGAGTCGACAAAAAGGAGACGAGGGAAAAGAAACAAAGGGGACTGGCTGTGAAGGGATAGTCACAGTCGTAGGGGATCCTGGGTCTGTATTCGATTCCATGTACGCGGGCTTCAATCGGTCGATGCTGACTGAATCCGGGCGGCCGTTGCGTTCAATGACGAAGTACTTGGCACTGCGGGAGATGACTTTGAATGGGCCGTCGTATGGTGCTTCAAGGGGCCGTTTTACACGGTCTACGCGCGTGAATACGTACGGGCACGACAGAAGATAATTGTCGACGTGACTTGTACGAGAAGTTACACGGGTAGGCGGAGCACGTATTTCTCGCATGAAGGCGCGGAGCCGGGAGACATACGGAGCTGTTTCAATCGCAGTCAGGGGTGTGGAGTCCGTCAGCAGTTCGGCGGGGAGTCGCAGAGTTGTTCCGTAAACCATATCGGCTGATGTGCAGCCGATGTCCTCTTTTGCGGTATTGCAGATGCCGAGCAGAACCAGTGGCAGTTTGTCAACCCAGGATGCGCTGGATTCGGTGGCGACGAGCGCAGCCTTCAATTGACGATGGAATCGTTCAACGAGGCCGTTCGCGGCTGGATGGTAAGCCGTCGTCCGAAAATGTTCGCATCCCAGTAGACGATTCAGTTCTGCGAAGAGGTGGGACGTGAACTGGGCTCCGCGGTCTGTTGTGATCTTGGGACGGGACACCGTAATTCGCGATCCAACCAGAGACGAAGGTGCGAGCTACGGTTTCCGCGATGTATCCACTAGTGGGCACGCTTGGGGCCAGCGTGTGAATCTATCGATGCACGTCAAAAGATGAGTGCACCCACGGGATGAGGGTAATGGTCCAACAAGATCAATATGTACATGCCGAAAGCGTCCATCTGGAAGTGGGAATTTTCTAGGGATAGAGCGGGTATGGCGATGTACCTTACTACGTTGGCAGGCAAGACACTGTTGTGCCCAACAACGAATGTCGTTCCGCATGTCATGCCAAACATAGCGGTCTGTGATGAGTTTCGTGGTTGCGCGTTTGCTCGGTTGGGATATTCCGTGCAGGTGCTCGAAAATCCGTCGTCTGTAATCCTTTGGTACAAAGGGACGTGGATTTCCTGTCGATGTATCACAATGGATACGTATTCGACTGCCTGGCACTGGTGAGAGAGCAAACTGCAGGGAAGCTTCGGAAGTGATTTTTGAAAATTCCGGGTCGTCCTCTTGCAGGGAGGCGATTTCCTATAAATCAATTTTCGCGATCTGGGAAATAGATGCGTGTGATAGAGCATCTGCCTCGACGTTGCTGGGTCCCTCAATGTACCTGACGTCAGTGGTGAACTGCGCGAGGTAGTCCAAGTGGCGAGTTTCCCGAGGCGAGTAGCGGTCGGCGGCAGCGCTGAAGGCGTGGATCAAGGGCTTGTGGTCCGTGTAGATGGTGAATTGACGTCCTTCCAGGATGTGTCGAAAGTGCTTTACTGCTAGGTACATCGCAAGTAGTTCTCGGCTGAAGGTAGAATACCTGGTTTGAGCCGGTTGCAGCTTTCGAGAAAAGAAGGAGAGTGGTGCGCACTGGTCGTCAATGACTTGTTGTAGAACGGCACCAACAGCAACTTGAGAAGCGTCTGTTTTGAGCACGAGCTTCACTCTGCTGTCCGTGGAGAGATGAGCCAGCGAAGTGAGCGTGCTGAGGGATGCTTTGACTGATTGGAACGCGGCGATAGCTTCCGTTGTCATGTTGAACTTCTTTGGATTTCCCCGCAAAAGATCAGTTAACGGTCTGCATTTGTCCGCGCATTTTGGTATGAATCTGCCGTAGAAGTTAATGAATCCAAGGAATCGACGTAGCTGGCGAAGAGACGTTGGAGTTGGGTAGTCTTCAATCGCCGATATTTTCTGCGGAATGGCAGTGATTCCACGAGAATCGATTGTGTGTCCAAGAATTTCTAGGGCTGGTCGGCCGAATTGGCATTTGGCCGGGTTGATTACGACGTTGTATTCCTGAAGACGTTGAAAAACCAGTCGAAGGTGATCCCTATGCTGCTCGTGGCTTTCACTAGCGACAAGAATATCATCGATGTACGTGAAGGTGAATGGTAGACCTCGCATGACTTGATCGATGAAGCGCTGGAAAGTTTGAGCGGCGTTTCTGAGTCCAAACGGCATGCGAAGGAATTCGTAGAGACCGAAAGGTGTAGTGACAGCAGTCTTCGGAACGTCGACGTCTGCTACTGGGATTTGATGATAGGCGCGTACAAGATCGATTTTGGAAAAAATCTTCTTGCCGCAGGCGCTCAGGGAGAAATCCTGGATGTGAGGTATGGGATACCTATCAGGCACTGTGAGCTTGTTGAGGCCTCTGTAGTCACCACATGGTCTCCAGTCGCCTGATTTTTTAAAACCATATGTAGGGCGATGACCATGGGCTATTAGAGGGTCTAATTATCCCAAGTTGTAGCAGTTGCTCGAACTCCGCTTTGGCAGCGGTGAGCTTGTCAGGGGACAATCGTCGCGGTCTTGCGTTCGTCGGCGGGCCGGTCGTGAGGATGTGGTGTGCGATCCCATGTTGGATGTCTGGCGTGCAGCGCGATGGCTGGCTGATAGCCGGGTAGTCTTGAAGCAGCATTGCAAACTTGTCGTCTGGTAGAGCGAGTTTCAGTCCGATCGAATTGATCGATGTCGCTTTTCCTGTGACGCGTACTGCGGATTTGTTGTCCAACAGTTGTTTGCGCTGAACGTCGACTATTAGCCCGAACTCTGTTAAAAGGTCGGCTCCGATGATCGGCTGACGAACGTCGGCGACGATAAATGTCCATGGGAGATTTCTGCCCAAACCAAGGTTTGGCAGAAGGAGACGCTGGCCATACGTTTTGATGCGTGTGCCGTTAGCCGCTTGTAGATTGACGCCAGTTGGTCCATGCGGGTGCTTGCACTATGAGGTGGGATGACACTCACCTCCGCTCCTGTGTCAATTAGGAAACGTAGACCTGTTGGAAAATCATCAATGCAGAATAAGAGACTTACGGTGTGGCCAGCTGCAGCCGTCGCGATTACTGGCTGGCCTGCTCTTTTCCCGCCTTAGCTTGACTGGCGTTGGGGAAAGAACAGGGCTGCACACAGTGCCTGGCGTCAGCACCAAACTGTTTATGGTACTTGCAGAACCCTGTGTTGGCAGCCTGGCGCGAAGCGTTTGCGCGGTTGTTTTGGGGACGACGTTTTTGCTGTTGAGGTTTACGCTGTTGATACGTCGTCTGTATTGACAGTGCAAGACGTTCGATTGCGTCCTCGATTCGAGCGAAACGTTGGTCCGTTGGGGTTTGTGGCGTGTCTTCGGTCACCACATGTACTTGGGCGTTGCTTGTTTGGCACTCATGTACCTTGTCGGCGGCGAGTGCCAATTTCTCCAACGATGCTTCGCTTTCTTGTATGGCTACGAAAGACCTCGTGTGAGCAGGCAGGCACTTGATCCAAAAGTGCATTAGCACGTCGTCACTGACATTGTTGCCGCCAGCGAGCGTGCGCATATGCCGCAACAGTTGCGAAGGTTTTCGATCGCCCAACTCCGTTATCTGGAGAAGTTGTTGCATGCGAGTTGCGTTGGACGTGCCGAAACGTTGTAGAATGGCAGCCTTCAGTTTGTCGTAGGGATGGTCTAACGGTTTTAGATCCAAGACATCGATCACTTCGGATGCAACCTCCGTAGGAAGGTTGGCGGTGACCTTAGCAAACTTCATATCTTGTGATTTGATGCGATAGCTCTCGAACTGAGCTTCGACCAAAACAAACCACACTCTCGGGTTTGACATCCCGAAAGGTGGCAATCTGACGTTAGAGTTGATAGCGGCTTCGTCGCCGGACGACATAATGAATGTAAAATGAAGGGAAAAAAATTTGAAAACGGGCTCACCAGTTTGTAGCGGATAAGCCGAGCGTTACGTTAATAAGAATCGTTATAAGTGTTGCTAATTAATGTAAGTGTATGAAATTATGTATAAATATATATAATTATATTTATGCAAGAGAATACACTATGTAACAACAGACTTACGAAATCCTTGTGTTGTCCACTCGGATTATTGCTAACAATGAATTTGACCCGTGTTATTTCTTCAGCGGGATAATTGCTCGTCGTAGATGGGACAAGCAGTGAATTACCGAAAAGGAAGAAATATTCTAGGTCAGTAATCTGAAACAATTAATTAGTGGTTCGGAACCAGGCAAGTTATCAGACGTTCACGCTGTAGGAAGCGCAAGTGTGTGTTCAGTTGATTTAAACAAAACGACACACGGCATCATGATGGAAAACGTTTATGAAAATAAACTTACTTTTGGAATTATTAAGGAATTAAACAAAAAAACAAAGATCAATTGGAATTTCCTACAATACTTCCATTGTTGATAGCAGTTTTGTGCGCTGAAACTCGGAAAAAGTGCAGTACCATGGAGTATGAAATTTATAGTTTTTTCAAACGTTATGAAGGCAAATGAAACAAGTGCATATCTAAACGGTCTTTACAATAGAAAGGGAAGGGGCCAGACACAAAAAAAGTGGAAGATTGTGTCCAGGTTTGTGCACATAACGGCAAAAGTGTTTACGACAGTCCAACCTCTTTGTTGATGGCGATGTTTAAATGATGCCCCACGGCGTCCGATTGCCGGTAGTAAGCAGACAAGCAGTTCTTTTACAGGGATGGCATTCTTCAGTAGAGGTATCGGCTGTAACGCCAGTATCAGGTCGCCACGGATTCGATGGTACTTTGATAAAATAGGTTTAATGCAGTGAGACGATCTTCGTAATATAACACTCACGCCCCCTTTACCTAGTCTCGTGGCTGGGCGTTGAGGACGCCAAGTACCATTCGTTACGCTTCAGCCACGGATGGCCAGACGGAAACCGCATACTCCAAATGAGGGCGAACGTACGAATTTTAGGAGGGCTGGAAAGAAGCGTAGTCAAAACCGCCCGAGAGCTCGCTTCCATATGTCAATTAGTCCCAATAGTCAATAGTTTATTTTGGTAAAAATAGCTGCAAGCTTAAAAATAACCACAGGATATTGTACATAATGGGTCGAAATTAAAAGTGATTGTTATGGACGGGGATAATGGGTGCGTTCTTGGACAATAAAAAGGTTGGGGTTCAAGCCAAAAGCTTGTAGGGTAACCACACGACAATGTTCAAAATATAGGTCCGTGGAAGTTTGGGCAGTTTTGAAGGAATGTGTACGCGAGTATACGCTGGAAAGAAAAGAAGGGTGCAGTATCAATGAGTACAAATATGAATGAAGTTAAAAATTGCGCAGTATATTGAAAAAGTGGAGATCAAGGCGCTCCTTAAAAATGTCAAGAGAGGGGGCGGAAATAACTGATGGGGGTAGGGAGTTCCAGGTGCGAGGGACCCGAAGCGCGAAAAAATTGCTTCGGCATTCAAGTCGGCTGTACTGGTGGGATAACTTGAGGTGGTGTCCGCGATTCCCGGAAGGTGGGGCCAACGACAGCATCCCACTGCACGGGTGTCCATCCTCCGTCAAAATGCGGTAAGTCAAAATCATATCGCCGCGAATGCGACGGTACTTCGTAGAGAAGAGATTAAGCACTTGGAGTCGAGCTTCGTAACTGGCGTAACGCAAACCCTTGACTAACTTCGTAGCTCGTCGTTGGGGCTGCTCCATGATGTGTTGATCGCGCTTTAACCATGGATTCCAGACGGAAGCTGCATATTCCAAGTGTGGTCGAACATACGCATTTAATAGATGGTTGAAAAGCCGGGGGTCAAACGAACCGAACGCTCTTCTGAGAAGTCCAACATTCCGGTTCGCCACGGTGGATGCCTGGGCGCACTGAGCAGAACAACCCAGATCGTCTTGCGTCAACACGCCGAGGTCTTTCTCCTGCTTGCAGATCTGTAAGCGAGTTCCACCTAGAGAGTACACGGGATCTCCTCGCCGACGCACCAATAGAACGCGACATTTGTCGGTGTTGAACGGGAGATTATTACAAGCGGCCCAGCACTGTAATGAGGTGAGGTCCTACTGTAGATCTCTGTTGTCCGTGGGTGAGCGGATGACGCGCCATAATTTTATGTCATCGGCAAATAGAAGGAGTGGAGATGTCACATATTTTGTAATATCGTTGATAAACAACAAAAACAAACGCGGACCAAGAACGGATCCTTGGGGTACGCCGCAGTAAACTGGGAAAGGTTCGGAGAGCTCATCCCTGACTCGTACACGCAGAGATCTGGGACCAAGAAATGCTGCCATCCATGTTAACAGCGGAGGTCCTATTCCAATTGCTTTTAATTTCTCAAGGAGTATCGCGTGATCAACTCTGTCGAACGCCTTGGAGAAGTCTAAATATATGACGTCTACACCATACCCTTTATCCCTTCAGCAGCGGCTTTGGTCCAATGGTCCTTGGCGAGTAGTAAGTTAGAAGTGCATGATCGACCCCGCCTAAAACCATGCTGCCCCGCTGTCAGTACATTCGAGCGCTCCATCACAGTCATAATGTGATCGGCGATAATCGATTCCATCACCTTCGAGAGGACAGGAAGCAACGTGACCGGGCGATAGTTTGCTGGGTCACTGCGATTGCCACTTTTAAAAAGTGGGGTGATGATTCCGTCTTTCCAGCCATCTGGGACTTCGGAGGCATCCAATAAACGCTGGAAGTAGTGAGCTAGAGGTTCAGAAAGCTGATCGGCAACCGCCTGCAATGCTTTCGGTGTAATGCCGTCGATTCCCGGGGACGAGTTGGTGCGCAGTTGCAAAATTTTGTTTCGGACGGCCGAAGGGGTAAAATCAACACTTGAAATAAGGAAAGAGGATGAAAAAGGAGGAAGAGAGATATGAGGAGACACCGAAGATCCTTGAAATATTGGCATATAATGTTCCTTCAAAGCATTTGCAGCTTCCTTTGTGGTAGTCGTGTTGCCGTGCTTGGTGGTAAGCGAAGGGATACCAGTACGAACTTTCTGTTTGTTGTTGATAAACGGGTAGAGTAACTTTTTATTATCTAAATTATTTGGTCCATTCCTGCCACAATATGTCATCTATTTCCAATTGATACTTCAGCAAAAAAATTGATGTCAACTTAGGTTGATGTGTTAATTAATTTTATAACTGATGCGCAATTATTTCAACTGTTCGAACCTCAAAAAGAGCTTAACATTTTTCTCGTATGTATGTTTTGTTTCATTTCCTTATTTCAAAATCAACATTTGATTCACGCAATAATCTACTAACTCACTGCAGTGTCATAACCCATGTATTGCTTACGAATATGTAACTTTGTATTGCGCCTGATTTGTTACACGTGAAATCGAGTTAGTCCTGAAGGTACGATGTTTTATGAAAATGGTGAACACTTCATTGTCGAGTCATTGCCGTCAGACATTTCGTAATTCAGTATTAAACTAATTTTTTTTGAAAATTGACTGACACATCCGTAAAGCGCTGCGCATGCTGTGTCAAGCCAGATTTTAAATGCAAATCAAAATCATCTTGTAACAGTTCATCCTTAACACCTAAATTCCACCAGTAGTTCGATCGTGTTCTTGCGGGCACTTTTTTTCACATTTTTGGCATATGCTTTTCGCACCCAATGGCGACGTTTAAAAGTACTGAGCGATGCACTCCGAGTGTTAGTTGCAAGCGTACAGCAAACTTTTACCTTATCGATTCATTGCATCTGACGTTTTCAGTGGGTTTGCATATCTTCTCCAACCATTATCTCGGAACAAACGTGGCCCATGATCTTTTTAACGATTTCTGGGGCTTATCTGATCTTATCATCATGGTAATCCTTGGCGAAGACATTTTGTCAGATCATGAATTTCCGGAGTTTTGAACCGTGATGTCTATTGTATTTAGCTTCCATTTTGAGGTTTCTATCGCCATTCTCCACCTTATTTGGTCGCATGCGATTGTATATTTTTCTTAGTGTTTGCCTTAACATGACTTCCGCTGGTGATATGGCTCCAGGTACGTTGGGGTTGGGTGTGATCCGGTAGACTAGCCAGAAATTCTGCAGAACTTTTTCCGTCTTTCCTTCCCCCGCTGCTTTGAGCATTGCTCGCTTGAAAGTGTCCACAAATCTCTCCACCTGTCCATTCGGTTGTGGATGATATAGAGGTGTGCGGATGTGCTTCATTCCATGTTGTCGGCAAAATGATTCAGTGGACGTGAATTGGCTTCTATCATCGTTCACAAATGTCTTTGGATAACCAAATCGAGCGAACGTTTCATGCAACTTCCTAATTGTTGTCCGTGGGGGAATATCTGTGGCCATCTGCTGTGAATCCACAAGTAGAGATAATGATATTTCGTTGAGTGGACCCACGAAATCCAATGGAATTCTTGACCAGGGTTCAGTGGGAGTAGGCCATGAGTGCAGTTCACACTTCGTCGGTGATTTCAATGCCGATTGGCATTTAGAACACGAGCAAACCAAGTTCTCATTGTGTGAATCCATAAAAGGCCAGTACAAGAAGCTGTGGGCTAGCGCCTTCCAGGATGAGTTGTGTGGAATTGTTTGAGAACTGTCGAACGGATTTTTTTTGGAATTACCACTATTCGAAAATGTGAGATGCTCATCCACGACTGATGGCATGCTGATGCTGTCGGAATTGTTATAGTTCTGGGTCTTGCACAATTTCCGGACATCTGGATTTATGATATTCAAACACCTTTTTGAGTACTGGGTCTTCTAACGCTGCCTCTCAAATTTGGTCAACTGTTACCGTTAGCTTCACGTGGTGATAGAAAGCAAGCAGCTGACGTTATCATCCAGAGTTCGTTGGGCCACCGTGTCTTCTATAGTACTCTCTGTTATCCGTCTTCAGAGTGCACCAGCTTGTCCGATTCTCCCGATGGAGATGTAATTTATGTTGAAATTATAGCCCAGCAGGATGGTTGACCATCGTTGTGGTCTGTTTGTTGTGTAGACAGGAATGCCCTTTAGATGTAAAAATGGCAGGCAATGGTTTATGTTCCGTCAGCAGTGTGAATTTCCAGCCATATAGCATATTATGAAATTTCTTGACTGCGAAGTTGATGGCAAGCGCCTCTTTCTTGATTTAGCTGCAATTCCGTTCAACTGCTGTGAGTAAACATGCTTGCCCAATGGCTTTGAAGACATAGGAGATAACTGCCCGGATTCCGTAGCTGGAAACGCCCGAGGCTAGAGCGATTGCCAGTTTTGGGTTGCATTGTGTCAGTAGAAAGTCTGAGGTCAACATCGATTTTATCTTATCGAAAGCTTTTTGGGTCTCTTCCGACCATATCCAAAGGAAATCCTTCTTCAGTAGGTCATTGGTATGAAAGCACAAGCCTGATCTAAGCCAAGTGCCGTACAGTCAGAGACTGCACGTGGGCTAAGATACTGTCAGGTTGCCCAGGTCTAGACATATGAGGTGGGAAATCGAAATGGTAGTGAGATTTCCATTGCAAGGTATCGTATAGATTACATGAAAAATTCATATTTTTCGACCCGTAAACGGAATCCATATTCGTTTACGCGCTTGAGAACGACTTCAATACGATCACGTAGTTCATCCACATTTGATCCGACTATGATTATATAATCGAGAATAGCAGCAGCATGTGGGTAAACCTTAGAGCATGGTATTCATGATTTGTTGGAGGATAGCAGGTGCAGTCTTGAAGCCAAACGGTAAGCGTTGGTACTGGAAGAACCCACAGTGAGTGTTGATATTTTATATTTCTCTTGATTCCTCCGCGACCTCAATCTGGAGGTTGATGTTAGTTAAAGTCACAATGAAGCTTTCGTACTGATGTTCCATTATTCGTTTTTAAGATATGATCGAATGTGTTATTTTCGAGGTGTGTGGGTACTCTTCTACAAATTCCATAGTTTTCAACTCTCATCATTTCGATCTTCGTATAAGATTTTCGCAGTCGCGGTCGCAACCCACTTACTCAAATTGAACGTACTGTCTCTGTAATGACGGACTTAGTGATACTGATTATCATTCAACGCTGTTTATATAATTGTTTCGGCAAAGAAGTTGCTGCAGCAAACTGTACTTTTTATTTGAGATACCAATGTCGTGAATTCACGCAACATTAGGCTAACCATCGTACTATCTCTGTTCATAATATTTTTTAAACAACTATATACTATATTACAACTTTTTGATACGGTTGATATCCACTATGGATGTACCTAGCAAGAACATAATCTCATGCGCAGTTCGACATGACTACACAGGCTGATTTCGGAGTCACAAACTCTTCGCTGCGTTCACAGCGATTAGCAGTACTCGGTCAATCGGTGACATTTTCACCGTGGCAGGATGATCTTTGCTCAGCAGTTTAAAGTTGTACTTGCTCTTTCCAGTTTCGCTTCGCACTGTACTTTCAAAGTCAACGACCAAGTGCAAATTTTCCCTAAATCTTATGGCCAATGTTCAGAACTTTAGATAGCACATTTGCATATGTAAAATGTCCATTATCGATACATTAAAGATGTGATAGATGCTCTGTAAACGGGAAGCATTGAACTTGTGTGGATGGTCCAAGGTTTATCGCCATACAACAAAGAAATGAGTACGAATGATAGTACTTATTTTATTTTTGTAAAGACACGTAACAGAGTTTTTGCGATTTCCAGCCACAGAACGAAGTCAGTCGATCCTTACTTTGTGTTTTGAGCCATTTTTTGAGTTTTCTACAATCTTGTGGGCAAGATGTCGTAAAAAACTGGTCGCCTCTCGATTTGAAGCAGAATCTTCACTTCGTTTCGGGGTTTAGCCAGGTATTACATTCTTTGCATCTAAATTTTTTGAAGATAATCACGAAGTTAGATTCGGCCGAAATGGATGCAGTGGCAGATTTCTGTGCATCTGGCCACTTGAAGTTTCCACATTTGAATCCAACATTGTTATCTAATGGAGTGAAAGAACCAATTCAATCTGTTGTTCAGGTAATTCAGCGCTACACTCAGTCATTGTTTTGCTCGATGCCAACCTTCAGTTCACCTTAACCTTCTTTTTATGGGGAATCATGTGCTAATATCAAATGAAGTTTTTTTATAAACCAAGTAGCTTCTCACTAGAATTTTACCTTATTATAAATGTTCCATCTTGGAGTGACGTGATAATGCATAGGATTCTATGGTGAGTATTATTAGAATTTTTCGTTACGGAGTCACTTCACGCAAGGTTGATCCGTTGATCTCATTTTCTGTCATCATTTTTCCATACATTGCAGTCAGTTAGAAATGCTGACTTGTAGCATATTTGAGTACCGAGTTTAAAAGTTAGTTTACAATCAGAATATTTTGCCCTACCCGCTCAACCTGCGTTGAAATTAAAACTTTGTAATAGCGCCCTTCTATGACTGGTCAACCGCCTAGGCCTGGGCAACCTGACAGTATCTTTAGCGGCACTTTGCCGGGATCAGGCTTGTGCTTTCATACCATGACTGGTCAAAGCTCATCTTGTTAATGTCGTTTTGTTTAGGTACCTAACAAATGGCATAGCTGAGACCAATTCTGCTACTGAAAAGTGCTAGCTTACTTACCGCAAAACCCCCACACTTGCTCTGTTAACAGAATGTTTATTCAAACGCAGTTGTGAAATTTGTTATGTTTTGGTAACTTGGTTCTAATTCTCTTTTAACTAGATAGTTGAACGCAGTGTTCATCATAGTAGATACCTGGTTTGTGCGATAATAGGTTGTGAGAAAGACCAATGTATTGTCATAGCTTACACGGATGTGCAATCGTGCAGTACTTTGCTGTGCGGCTAACCGTGCTAAATTGATTGGCCAGAGGTAATAAGCTACATGCTGAAACAGGCTGGAGTCTCACTACCATTTCCTGTTCTTTTTTCTTCCTCATATCTGTCTAGGCCTGGGCGACCTGATAGTATCCTAGCCCACGTGCTGTCTCTGACTGTGCGGCACTTTGCCTGGATCATACTTGTGCTTTCATACCATCATACCATAGCTTACACCAATGGGTTCGCGTGCGCAGTCTCAGACGCGACTCCAAATGTGTTCGAAACATGGGCTATTATTGAATCAAGCGTATTATTCGAGTTATCACTAGTTGTGCAAAGTTACAAGCGCCGTGTAATTGTAAAAGACGACAGTCTATACTAACAGGTGATCGACTACTGCTTATTTGAAGACCAAGATTACTGAAATGGCAATTATTCAAGTTTTCTGAGCAATTTTCTATTGGATTACACTGAATCTGTTTATTTATTCTAAAGCGAAAACAGTTGATAACACTTGTCTTACTTGCTTCTCCTTCGCTTACAACGATTGGTAGTGGTCCACCGCTTTAATGTTCATCAGCGTTGTGTTCTTTATTTGCGACAGTCATTATCTGAAAATCCTTACTTGTCAAAAGAAAATCGTGATTGTCTATTCGAATTTTGTCTCGATTCAGGATATCAGGTAAGTGTATCCTGTTTTATCTCTAATGACCCTTTTCTAGCTGCCCCGTTTCCATTCCCAACTTGATGATTTAGCCAACTTAACCGCCGGGGAATTGCGTCGAGTGGAAATTCGGCACTTTTTGCGTCATTTATTCAATTTGCGTTCCTCTCACTCCATTCATTTATTCTTGGACTCGTGTTTTGAGAACGATTCTCTCTACTCTACCTCTCTGATCGTGGCTTGTTTAGAAGAGCTCTCCGATCCACTTCAACCAGCAGATGAGACTTTATCTTGGCAGCTGGTTGAGTGGTTAACTGTTGCAATGCGCAAGGACAATCGATGGTAATGTGCTTTTTCATTTCGTTCCACTATACTTTTTTATTTTTGATCAAAGAACAGTGAATTAATATTGCAGAAAATACTAAACGCCTTCTTTATGATATTCAATTCATTCGATTTGTTTTAACATTAGTTTGTAGTATATGCCCCCGTGATTGGATTCTACGGTGACTACCCACTTTCAAAGAAATGACTCAAATTTTTTTGTCTTGTAAATGTGCATTTGATTAAGTAGTGGCGAGGAAGGGTTTCTCTGTTGCAAAAACTACAAGGCACATGTCACGCAGATGTCACACTATTCCTTCACGAAACTTGTTTGGATGCGTGTAGGCATCCCGATTTGTCTGGCTTTTTCCGTCATCATTATAATTTTAAGCCACTGCTAAATAGGTTTGGAACAACGATGCACGATGTTTAACCACAAAACAAAGTGGATCCCGGTCAAAAACTCATGACGTGACCACTGTATTGCGTTGCTCACATCTTTCGCACTTATACTCCAAAACATAACTTGTATGTCGCTCAGTATGCGCTCAGACTGTTTCCTCTTCATACTATATTATCGGAATAGTGGTTGTCATGTTGCTATTGGTGATTACGTTTTATAAGGAGAATTGTACCTGATATTTGCTGAATTTCTCTGGTGCCCATACCACATGTGTTGCCTAGTTGCTGGCAGTTACTAGTAGATCTAATCACTCATTCGTTGTGTTCGATCTCTGAAACTGTAAATGCCACCCACTACCACGAAGAACTTGCTGCAAACACGGTGTTATGGTCGTTTGCTTTCATTTTTCTTAGTTATGGGCAACTTGACAGTATTACGCCGTATGCATAGCTTGAAGTCGCGGTTCGTTCCGCTTATGCTTAGTTTTAGACAGCTTACGTATAGCCTGACACGGATGGAAGTTTGCTTTAGTTTGTTTCTGAGTAACCTGAGTTTTAAAGTTAACGCATCGCCTATCGGAATACACATATTGTCGTATTGAGTGCGGACTGGATGAGCCGCAGCACAACATTGATCGTTTATAAGCGTTTCACCACTTCAATAACAATCACTCCGTTTTTCAACACCGTTCTTTCTACGAAAACTAAATAACAGTGGCCTTCAAATTAAACACTGTTTGCCATCTTAGCACTATTTAACACCTTCGCCAAAAGGATACCTTTTGCGCCTATCTCCATTCTATCAGTGCTTACTGAGCCTAACCTCGCTGTGCCCGCGTCTGATAAATGCGAACCACTCGAAAGGTGTAGTGCGACAACGAAATTTCGATCGCATGTTATCTATTTTCGTTTGGTTTAGACCATTTTATATCTGTATCTTGACATTATCTCAGCCAACATTTGGTTTATGACTGTACGGCACTTTGCCTGAGTCAAGCTTGTGATTTCATACATAAATTTAAACCGATACAAAATAGTAGCAGTAGAATAGGCTTTTTGATCAAGTTGGTGAAGTTGTTCCGCTTTTTACTGGTGCACGTAACTGTTACTTTTCCTTGCTACTTTACCTTATTAAATTACACATTATTTCAATTTAAAGCGGTTAATTTTTTGGTTCTTAAATGAGTCTTTTATTAACCGGGCACCGTTTTTTTTTAAATTAGCATTCTGTGTGACTCGACGGTACAGCCTGTCGATGATTCCAAGTTAGTATCCGAATTGTGTATCAAAGTGGCTCTTAATTTCTTTTTCTTTTCCTGAGTATTTTATACTTTCTAAATTTTCATTTCCAATGCAGTCGCAACGCTGTTATCATACAGGATCCCGCTTGTATTTGTGACCTTTTACTGAGGTATCCTGATTTGGAAGTTTGCTTCCTACGTTCGTTAGACGCGGAAACTCATGCCACAGTAAGCGATTTTGCAAACCACACACCTTTTATTACCAATTGTTGAAGTTGCGTCATCTCGTGCTATTCAATTTTAACTTGCAATCTACATTCTCACGTCTATACCGAGGTGGGCCATTACAACTTTAGCCAACGAAATTCAATTCTGCCGGAGCTTGTTATATGGCTGTGCAGCACTTTTCCTGGATCCAGGCAAAATGCCACGCAGTCAAAGACTGTACGTTGCTCATATACTGTCAGGTTGCTCAGACCTGGACTTTCATCTTCATCTATAAAGTTTAGTTGAAACTATTCCGATTGTTTCTGTTCCGTATAGATCAGATTGATAAGGGATTTCAAACCTACACTATGTACTCGCATAAATCATTAGCAATAGTGCTTCAATGTTTTACACATCCTCTCCTTCCTTACGACCTGGGCATGTCACACATTTATCACTGATTGAGTATCTTTCATATTTACATCGCACAGAGAGTAACATGGTGCTTCCACTGCCTGTTGAATACAAAAAGGTAAAAAATCAGTCGTTAGGTGTGTTATGAGTAGTGTGAATTTACTCTTTTTCTTTCCGGCTGTATGCTTTATTGCCCACTCAAAGTGGAATTATCTTCCGCGACTGGCGAAATTCAAATCTGCCTACAATTCAAGGCTCACTGAACCCAATATTTCTGTCTCCACCTGATGACGGCAAACAGCCAGAAGCCGGTAGTGGTGTGTAAGGGATGGGGATGTGAGCACCACAATACATTGCCTACAATTCCTTCACTGTTTGAAGCCACACGAACCGGATCGTACTCTTTTTCCATGATTAATGCAAACAGAACAATTTAGGTTGAGGGCGTTGCCTTTGTTAGTGCTGTCTAAATGCGGTTTTTCGTTTACGTAGCCTCACTTCTTTGACTTGGCACAAAATTTCGTCAGTGTTTATTCATTCGTATCGTTGTATTTGGCTGCCCAATCGTTTTCCCTAACGAAGCAGTTCAATGGAGATAATCGATTGATTCAACAAACAACAAGTGAAATCTGGAAATGGGTTTAGTCAATTGCTCTCGCCGTTTCATTTACTTGATTCATTTCAAATAATGGTTGCAATCGGTTCGTTTTTATTTTATTATCTTCACAAGGATTCGACATACACCTTGTCACTCTCGAAGCTAGCAATACTCTTTTCAACACTGATCCACACCCTTCCCAGAGGTCAGGAAATCAGGAGGAAAATCCAGCATCTTGCTTCGATAGACAACTATTGGCAATCTGTTTTGAACTATATCAATTCGATCAATGCATGAAACATGCCACTTCGAGATTTTCTATCGGAACCCAGTACTATCTAAGTGTGTACGTATGTCCGCTGTTAGATACTCGCATTTCGTATTACTACCAGTACCATCATTTTCAATACATCTTTTTCTATACAATGGTTTCTTTTTCCTGGGAAAAAAGTCGCACACCGGCACTGCTTATCTCATCATGGGGTTTTGTTTCGGCTTACTGACACTTAATCGTCAGACATTTAATCCCTAAACCCTTAACCACCAAACATTTGATCCCCAGACATTTAACACCCAAGTCACTTCATCCTCAGTCACTTAATCTTCAGTCAGTCAGTTTGATAACTTTTGAAGAATGCGCATATCTCAGCATCCTTCTTCTTGTTTGATATGAACCCCAGCACTTGATTGAAGAACGGATACCGTATGCTGTCGGCAATCCTTTCGCAAACGGTTAAGAAATGTCCACATGGTGGATGTTGGCAAGAAAAGTGACTGTAATGCATCATTCAACGGCACAATCATGAGGCGTAAATCATTGTCTGCCTCATAATCTGCTTTCATCCCTAGTTCACTTATTTTTCGTTGCATGGTATGACATCTCGAGCAATTCAGCGATACTCAACTACGGAAGGATTGAAGTTCTTAAAATCAATTGCATAACTCTCCTGCTAAATAAATTCATTTACAAGTATTCTGCATTATTTAAAAGTTATCAAACGGAATTAAGTGACTCGAGATTAAGTGACTGGGGGTGAAGTGACTTGGGGGTTAAATGTCTGATGATTAAGTGTCGGCAATTAAGAGACCGGACACCTTTGTTTCGTTACGATTGCAATCCGGTAACCAGATAGGAGCCATGTGCAAGAGCCTAATAAAGAACTCGACGCTTTCTGTCATGTAGAAGGGAAGATTAAACGATCAAATGCTCTAAAGTCATTGTGTGCCGAACGGGCCTCAAATTAAATCAAACAATGTACTTTACGAAACGCATGCAATGGGCTAAACAATTTGATTTGTTATTCAAGGGAATCGGATATATTGATTTTAAATCAGCAGAAAGATGTACAACAACGATGTGGGCTAATCCACTAGGAGCAGATGCCTTTCGCATCTCCTTGTTTAATCAAAGCGTCCAAAGTGAGAGCTGTATTCAAAGGCGGTAAACACTCTCCAAGTATATGCAAACAAAGGGGTTGTGATGTTACACTTTTTAGGAAATCTTTCCTACTTATTAATCCATCTTTATCACGGTCCAGGAGCACGAACACCATGTCGAGCATATCCGTCTGACATTCGGCCGAATCCTCTTCGATCACTTGTTCCACCAGTACGTCACGAAGATAACCCTGAACGTCCTCTTTTGAAAGCATATCTTTTTTCTGCTGATCATAGACGTTGAAAGCGAAGTTTGCCATCTGGGTCAACGTACCGCGAAGATAAATCTCCATACCCATGATCCAATCATCGTGTGTCATCACTCCCTTACCTCCGGTCATCGCTCGGAATATGTGTTCCATCATTATGTCACTGGTGAACCCGAAGAAATTGAACAATACTTCCTTGAAGACTGCCTTTGTCATCGGGGATTTGTATTTTTCAACGATTTTGTCGAAAATTCGCAGCAGTGTTTCAATTTCAATGCATGAAAATCGTGTCTTTTGTTCCAGCTGCAACGCTTTCTGATAGAAACGTTGTTTTAACGTCGCACTGGATGGTTTCTTTGTTTCACATTCTCCGCTTGCTGGCCTCGCTGACATTCCGCTGAAGCAGTAATACCGATGATATTGACTGCTGTTTTTAAACACGAGGCAGTCACGTTACCTTTCAAAGACTGCTCTCATTTAAGTTTGACTGAATACTTGTAGCTGTGTTTAGTCTTGAGTTTTGGGTCGAATTCTAAACCATCAATTAGGCTAAACTTAGTTAACTTCTTCGGTTTCAGAAAAGCCTTGATCAAGACCAATTTTATGAAAAACTAGCTGATTTGGTTTGCTGTTTTGTGTTGATTCGAGGTTGAACGGAATTGTAAACACTTCAATTTTGACTTGTTCCTGATAGAAACAGGGAGATATTCCCGTGTGAGCTTCATCACTGACTTGTTTGGAACGATGGATCCACCAGAAGAGTGAGACAACCAGATCAGCTTACAATCGTCCACTAAACGGACGAGTCCAAATACGCCTTGAATTTTACCTCTCATTCCAACAACAGCATCTTGCTGCAATACATTCCATTTGTTGACCACCCGAGTAAATAAATGCGAATTTCACCGGGAGCCGTAGGTGCCTCGGCTTTTTCAACTTGAGGATATGACCACGAGTTCTGCCATAGGGATAGATTCTTGTAAGGTCGACCCGTAACATCCCCGAAGAATTCGGGGCGCAACGAGGTCAAAATGTCTACGTCGATACTCCAGTGGAGGTAGCTGCAACTTATCAAAACGATCCTCATAGGTTAGCAAGTAGGGACCTTTCACCATTTTCGTCACTCTACGCTGAATTTTGTCGAGGATTGGTCTCCCTTTGCAAGGTGACAAGCTCTTGTGAAGTGAGCCGTTAATCGGCAGTTTCGCTCTATACCGATTCGGCTGTTTTATTTATCTTAATTCAACTTTCAATGAGACAACATTGATCCAGCTTTAATCACTATCGCGATTTCCCTTAAGCTTTCTTTGGCTCGCCACTAACTTGGCAACCTTGTAAAAATATATGGTCCTGTTCGTTCACAAGACATGGCTGAACCAATGCTACGTTTATATCAGTCAAGTAAATTATCAGACAGCTATAAAATTTTGATAATTTACAGAGAACTGTTATTTAAAACAGGCTGTGACTAGGTAAGGGGGTCACAAAGTGACATCAAGAAGTTACTCAGTTTGAAATACACATACTGGCGAATCTCGTTACCACAACGCTGCCTGTGCCGGTTGTCACTTTGATCACGTTGCGCTCATTTTTATTGCACATTGTTCAGCAGCAGCTGACGTTATACATCTGCTATTAGGCACCGTGGCTACAAAAGGACATCCAGTTGCTCGAGAAGATTTATCACAGCGCAACTAAAATGGTTGGCTGCCTCCACAACCTACCATATGAGAATTGACTTGAGCATCTTAATTTGGATACGCTGATTCGCAGACGGGTTAGATTTGATCTAATCCTAACTTACAAAATAATGAACTCAAAGGCACACCCTATGAGGTTAAGCCATGCCACACGTACTCACCCACTGGCATGTGATATTCCACATTCCCAACGGAACTGCCGTCGGTTCTTCTATTCGGCGCGCGTTTATTTCTTATGGAACTCCGTATGGTATATGGTATGAAAGCACAAGCCTGATCCAGGCACAGTGCCGCACAGTCAGAGACTGCACGTGGAACTCCGTACCGTCAGATGTTGACCAATAATCTAGTAAAAGGATTTTCAGGAACAAATTGGATATATTTATGCTTAGTAATTCCACCCTACATCCCGGTTATATAACATGATCTTTTTCCAAACGAATATATTTTTTCATCATACCGCTATAATACATGGCATTTTTTGCAACTACAAAACTGTCGATCTTCCTGAAGACTCAATCTTTTTTTGTATATATATTTATTGTCCTTATACGAATATCCTGTGGTGTTGTACAACTACGAGCTTTTTTATACCATAAATTCTTGAATCTTCTCAAGGTGCCGTCACTCGACCAGTTCGTGCAATTCCTCCGAAAAACGAACTCTTGTGTGCTTGTGATTATTGCCGTCGGCAGTTCCGGCTCTTGGGCTGTGTCGGGACGTGATGTTTCGCATGTCGTCCGAGAACCCGTGCTTGGTGCTCTTTTATACTCTTTGCACTTGATTACTCTACATAGAGTAACTATCAAAGTAGTTGATATGCAAAATGGTGAATTAGAGATAATGCGCCGTAGAGAAAAATCTTCGACTTATATTCAAAATGGAATAAGTCTGTTTATCAGTCAGCTTAATTAACTTGGCGAATCTGTCCAGAGTTGTCGCCGATTGGACCGTAACAACGAGCAGAACCACCATTGCATATAACAAAAAGTTCCCTTCAACAGGATGTGATTGAATTGAAGCAATTGCTCGCCACAAATTGTCGAGGGTCGCATTACCTCCAATGTGGAATATCGATGAGATAAAGACGTCACTAGGTCTGATGAATGCGAATTTTGACACCCTACTGAAGCTATCGTAGCAAACCATTTTGTCTGACTGAAAAATGTGCACATCTGCAAGGTATTTGAAAATATTTGAGACCGATCGGGAATCCATAATCATGAAAACGTGCATATCGTTCAATAAGACTCAAGCACGATTCTTGTGGTAAACTGCTGTTCAATTTAAATAGCAGTAAAGATACCTTGATTATGTTCATAAACCCATATTCAATGTGCTGCCTATTATGAAGAATTTACTCCCGCGTTATACTTACAACCTGTTTCTGTACAAAAGTTCGGGCAAAGTGTAATCGTTTTTTAGCAACAAATTACTCTTATTCCCTACCAGCACAAGTGAATTATGGGTTAATATGGAGGACTATTGATACAACCATTGAATGATTCGTAGTCTAAGGTATATGTCATGGTATGAAAGCACAAGCCTGATCCAGGCAAAGTGACGCACAGTCAGAGACTGTACGTGGGCTAAGGTACTGTCAGGTTGCCCAGGTCTAGACAGATATGAGGGGGGAAATAGAAGTGGTAGTGAGACTCCAGCGTATTTCAGCATGCAGCTCACTACCGTTGGCTAATCAATTTAGCACCATATAAGCCGTACAGCACAGAAATGCTGAACGATTGCACATCCGTGCACAGTAATCTAAGGTAGACGATCATAAGTACGGAAGTGACTAGAATGTCACGTTCATAAAAAGAGATCAGCATGGCCGCACTCAGACGTAAAAGAAACCACCGTGAAAACAGCCTAACAATTATATTTGAATTCGTGCTTTGAACAAAAGGAAGCGGGAACAATAATGTGCAAAATTATCACATCAAAAACAGATCAGTTTGAAAGAGCGAAACCAGCGCAGATCGGTCCACTTGGAATGTCATGTCAAAATGCACAAAGTACATAGCGAATCGCAGAAAAACGAGAACACAGCCTAACACGAAAGCGACAATGAGTTAACCGGGAAAACCTCGCCTTTCACAATAGACGAAAGACGATATGCAACGGGAAGAAAGACACCGACTACATTGGAAGGGTAGAAAATAGGGGGTAGTCCTGAGTAGTTTGAGCAAGAAAATGCGAGTGAATCAACGCACGCGGGAACTCCGTGGTGGTCGACCTCGTTTGGCATATAGCTTCACTCGGTGATACGGCCGCTTTGTTGCCAGCTTGTTCGCGGGTTTGAATGATCTTGGAATCCTAGCCGAACTAAATTGTTTCGTTGGAAGTTGGATGTCTGAAAAAAGATGATGAGCAAACAAACAAATCAAGCCAGGCTTCAAAAATCATTGAAGAACATACACTAGAGGACCCGGTAAAGACAACCTATGGTGTGCAAACGGCGTTTTTGGTTTCGTTCGAAGGACATATTGTTTGGCACGGTATTGCGCAAATGCTACCAAAATGCAAACCAATGCAACCTTCCGATAGTCAGCATCCTGATTTAAGGATGCCGATATCTTCATTATTTAGTTTTTATTGAGTTTCACTTTGATAGCACTTAATGCAAACCTGCGCACGCACACATTAGGCGGAACATTCTCCGAGTCAAAAGGCATAGACCTCTGTTCTGCATTGTATTTCCAAATGGATTTGTACAATTTTCATAAAACTGCGACGTTTGAGCCCCCTTGTTATGTTTTCTTTTACACCGAAGAAAAATACATGAAATACATAGGAAAATGCACAACTACTTTTCATGTTATTATGGGTGATTAATTGCCGGTGAAAGAGACAGATGGAGCATCGTCAAAGATCGTGAAACTATTGAAAATAATTTATTTACGAACATCAAGCAAAAGGCGAAAATGGTTGCTGGAGGCGAATGTAATTGTGTCTAAGTCGTTCAGGTAGATTTTCCAGATAGCAAACTAAAAGGATCCGGCTATCGAAAGTAGTTTTTGATCAAAAGTCCAAATGCCAAAACAGATTTATCAATTAATGGATTTGGAGGAGAAAATTCTTTTAGCACTTTGACTGCGAGTCCCGAAATAGCCTGTATGCATGTGGGGCAACGTGTTAAAACCTGTATAACATCAGTGCAAACGTGTAGACCATATATTGCGCACGCCGCAATTTGGGAATCATTGCGTGTACCACGTGTAACGCACGTCTTAGTAAATTGTTAATTAGTGCGGTAAAAGGGACGGTATTGAACAAAGATAAGTGATGAATCAGTTTGACGTACCCTGCATGGAGCGCACACCTCGTTCATAGTGACCCATAAGAACGTGTAGCTCGGATTTCAGTTCACTTTCACCTAGAATTGCAAGGTAAACTTCAGGCCGGCGCTCACGGAAATTAAAAATGAGTAATAAGTAGAATAAAGGGGAAGAGGGACGTCAATAACCTTCAACAGCATGTGCTAATGGAGAAGCGAACGTTAGCTAATAAAGGCGTACACCATTAGATGACCAAGCTTTTAATACAGGGGATTGCTAACAAATAGATATAAGAAAATATGCAAGTCACTTATATACCATTTATGATCCCAAGTCTGGAATCAAGCAGTGTTATACCGTACGAAAGAGAACATACGAGTTGATATACTGTCAGGTCGCCAGGCATAGATAGAAATTTAGGATCACCATTGTGCTAAGATTACAACGAACTTATGATTGCAGCTCAGTAATAAACAATTATTTCTGTACCAGTACCCTGACGTAATGATAATCGACTACTGCTTCATCAGCACACTCCGCTGGCAATAGTAACCCAACAATGAAGCGGAACCTGTTGTTCTACTCAATTCTATGTTGTACGCAGCACTGGTTCCAAATATAGACAGTCACTCCGTAAAATGCTTACCAATCACTATGCATAATGAAGTGATTTGGATTTCGGTAAAATGGTGAAGGAGCCCTCTTGGCCAATGCGAATTGCATGTGCTTACGATGAGAATTTATTAAACGGATTGGTGACTTTAACTGCCTATAAGAGGACACAAATTTTTCTCCACCGGTTATCGTCGTTATGCTCTTGCAAAAGGCACGACAGTGTACATTCTACCAAGGATAACGCAATTCAAATTAAAATACCTTCAGAATGTTTGTGACGTAAATTTTCCTTGGTTATCATAAAGCTTTTTATGACAAAAAACAAATTTTGGTGATCTTCGCACCCTATTCAGAATGTAAAATGTCCTACTAATTTTGATCACACGGTTTTGTCAAGAATGTAGTATGCTTGTACAAAAAAGCTTAATTCCATGTATTTACATTACACACACATCTTACATTCATAGCATACTTGTATTTATTAACTTAACCCTTTGTCTACGGTAATTGGATATACGTATTTTATGATATTTTTGTGTTGTTCTGCTTAATTATGAAATAAAAACATGATTAATTTTTAAGGATCAGATGCCAGACGCTACCTGACAAATGCACTCCAATGGTGACTGAACATACCGACGGGAGCTACTGAGCAATCGACTGCTTGCTTGATGTAGTAACTAGAGTTACCGTCAGTAGACAAAGGGTTAAAGGTCGTTGATAACAAGCTTAAATCGTCCTCACGAAAAGATTTTTATTCGTCAAAATTTGGCGGCAAATATTGGTCAACCGCAATCTTGAAGTATTCCATGTGGCCAGCCACATGGCTAAAGGCTAACAAGCGGCTTTTTAAGTCAAAGTTGACTGTTACAGCAGAGTCGTCACTCGCTTAAGCCTTGATAGCATTCGATCATTCTTTGTTTCGAGCGATTACCGTGTGCTTTTAAATAATCCGGTATTTCGCTGGTGTTTTTTGGCAGGTCAACGTTTTTCAGCTTGATTAGGTTGCATATAAAAAGCACATTGAAAATCCAATGAACATTGAACCAATGCCGAAATCACGTTATTTAAAACGAGCAGAAGCAGTAAGAATTGACTGTTGAACGCGTACACATACTTACGTGCACAATTTGTGACAAAGCGTGAAGCTTCCTCTGGTGACAGGAAACGAATAAATGGCTTTAGCCACTCAGGGTGTCTGAAAAAGAAGTTGACGTAGAATAACGGAAACTGGTTCACAATTAGCAGATGTCAATAAATATTTTGAACCGTTCGTTTGTCGGTTTTGAATCAAATTCAGAGTTCATGATTAGTGGGCACCATGATGCAAAGCGGTGGCAACAAACATCGAACAAATGGCATTACGTTGAGGTAGCGTGTCTATGACTGGCTGCAATACTATAATTAGGGAACCAAGAGTTCAAGGAAATACCCCGTCCCCAAACTGATTTCAAGCAACCACACTCTTGCTAACAAAAACATCGTAAACCAAGACAGAAACATCAACATGAAAAAGTGATTGACTTTGGGGCCACTGTTTGTTATGGTGCGTAGAACGAACCAGGAGGATCAAATATAGAATCACAAACTGATTTTGGGTCAAGCACTTGTTAGATACCAATTTGCGGTGCTGTGTGTTGTAAGTGCGGGGTATGTGAGCTACACAACTAATCAACACGAAAGCATGATTGTGACTTTCGGTCATTTGAAGTGCAGTCAATGCAATTTGGAAATACTTATTAGATTAACATAACATCGTTTCAAGCATGCTCGTGAAAAAAATTCACAGAATCAAGTAGGAATAAAAAATAAGTTAGCTCGCAAAACGCATGAGAGTAGCTCAACCCATGTTCTGTCTTGCTGTCACATTTTGTCAAACTCCCGTTTACATGTATACATGAATACACAGATATAAGACGCATTTAAGTCAAAATGATTAAGAGTGATTAAAAGAAAGACTTACTCGAGAAGCGAATTATGGCTACGTTGGGAGTTTGCGTAATATTTTAACGTTGGTTGAGATCCTTTATCGCGGTTCCTTACGGACAAAGGTTGATTGGAAATTCGCTTCCGTTTTCGGGGGACAGACACACATTGATTCCTAGCGGTGAAAATAGAACCTGACGTAGAATCATTGCTTTCAATTTTCGAAGCAACTTCAGGGGCACGTATATCTGCTTTGTACAAATCAACCAGACGGACAGAGAGCTCATGTGTGAGAGCCGCATCCAATAAAAATGAATCAGATTTACTACGCAATCGCCCACTTAGTACCGGATTGGTTTTGAGATTGACTGAGGTGTCAGAAGGAGCAGAAGAGCCACAACCGGAACCTCCATTTGAAATCGACGAGCTAACACGAAAATCACTATTACCAATACCTGAATCAGGTGTGCTATTGGAAGCGACAACCGAGCAGGGATGTTGCGGAACACGACAAATCGGCATTGATGCAGTAGAGCTGGACAAATTACAACGATTGACTTGACAGGTTTTGTTTCGATTGTACGACTCGGGAACCATGAGGCTAGCAAAAGTTTTATCATGTGTAACGGAAGACATGAGAGGATTCACATTCGAGGATACATCTGAATTACATAAAGCTGCTCGAGAAGACATATCCATATTGGAATTCACAAATTTTGAAACAGCTTTGGATGCCTTTCGATTGCGTCTTCGATAATAAGACAGTGACCAGGGTTTACATCGCCCGCGACTGGATCGACTACTTGACCTGTATTTATGCAGCACAAGCGGTCGCGGTCGTTTTAGGGTGGATGTTAATTTCGATGACACAATCATAAGTACTCCATGTTCACGAGCAATGACGTGACACATTTTTCGTTTGGAGAGATGGCGATTGTAGATATCCACCAGAGCCAGATGTAATTCTAAAAATGGTACGTGGAAAATATCAACAAAAAAGTTTACCAATGGGAAAAATAAGGTTGAATTCACTAACTGTCAACAGGAGTGCAGAGATAAATAGAGTGTAAAAAATAAAACTATAAATAAGTTATATGAAGCAGGAGTTACATTGTTAAATGGTCAAACAACTGAGGAACAGAGCTAAAGTAATCACAAAACGGAATATATATATATATATATATATATATATATATATATATATAAACAATACAACAAAAATAAGTTCAGTATCCATCTAAGCAATAATTTTACAGTCAGGTCTTGATTTCGAAATGTAGTGGTGGATCAGGCCGACAGATTGCTCATCCTAAAAGTGGAAATATACAGGACTGTGACTCAAGGACTTTATGCAATGTATCAAAAGCCCAGTCAGATAAAAGTCTGACATACTTTTTTCCCTATCAGGCCACCTAACGGTATCTTGGCCCACGTGCAGTCTGACTGTCCGGCGCTTTGCCTGGATTAGGTTTCTGATTTCATACACACATACATAGACACTGGACAGGATTCTAGACCGTCACAGTTAGTTTTCGAACTGTTATACATCTGCGTATTGTGGAAAAGCGAGATGAGCATATTACCCAAGTTGTTCGACCACATTGGGATTCGAACCTGGACCGTATTATGAAAAGTCGAACGTCCTGTCTGATGTGCTACGGCGGCCCCCTGAAAAATTATAAGTGGGCGTGTAGATTGCAAATTCAAAAAAGCGATATTGGTAATGGGATTGCAGCGACATCTATGTTATATCGTTAAAACAATGGCGAAAAATGTCACTCCATATCACTTGCGTAGGATGTCAGTGATCACCCACATTTACGCACCCAAATCTGACCAAAACTTACCGATTTCAAGATCGTCGAAACAGCCGATAGGGACGCAAGCGATTGTCCGTTCGGCATCATTATGGTACTCCTAAAGAAAGTAACATTACAATGAAGCAACATACGATTTCAAATTCGTCCCGATACGGCATATAGCCCAGGATGCTGCAGATGTCCGAGCGAAGTTCACGGGCGTATTTTGACGAATTGAAAAGACGTACTGGCAATGTGTGATCTGAAATGCGATCAGAGTTGTAGGCAGTTCTCCGTGTTGAAACAACTTTTAACGGTCCATTCAGATAACAATTCTCAAAGTGCTGCTTACAATCAGCAGCGGAGTGACCATTCAATTTGGAGGCCACGGTGTTCCTGAACAGATTAGTTTGGAAAAACGATCTCACCAATTTCCATAGCCGTAAGTCTCGACTGCCTCTATAAACATCAGCTCATCTTTGAAGCTCCAATTGTTTTCAAATTCAAAAATGCCAAATGTACGGTAATATTTGTCAGACTTGATTTTTAAATTAAACCAGCATACTAACCTCGATTGCATAACGATGAGAGTTCAAGTGGCAGCCGCTTTCAGCACCACTACTGAAGCACTAGATCCGAATAGGTTACCCAAAGATAAACTTACATTTATGCATAGTTTCACATTTGCACAATCTTTGCAAGTAATGTGAGCATCCAAAATTTTGTGCAAGCAGTAGGTGCATCGTTGTAACTTGACTTGCATTTACAGAGTGAAACAAACGGTTTACGCAATATATTACCGTGTTTATCTCACGATGGCGTCAGACGAGCTGCAAGGATCGGATTAGGAGCAATGACAAAAATCGGAAAAAAATAATGGAAATAAGTCGGAATCTTTGGCAAAACCAGTCATCATTTCATTAACAACATCATCATCAGTAACGAAAGCATTACATCGGTAACAAGTGCCACATAATCATGAAACGATAACACCTCGAATAGATCGAAAAGAGCGGGACATAATAAGCTTCTAAAACAGCTACACCGGGACGAGGTGCCTACACCACCACCACCACCAATCAAACACGTATTCATTCAAGTGTTTTGAACTAGTACGACATCATGACGGCAGGTGCCTCGCGGATTTAACAAGCTGTCATCATCATCATCATCATGAAGCACTAGTCTGGAGCCAGACAAAGTGCCAAGCAATATGAAGCAAGAAAAAACAGATAAGCAAGCGCAAGAAAAAGGAAAAGCAGGCAAGCGGAATATGCAAAAGCAAATGCGCAAAAAGCTGCTTGTTTCTGTAATTTCACTGCATGCGATTTGGTGATTTTTTGTTTTTGTTTTCTCCAAATAAAACCGGATTTAAAAAAATTATGACATAATAAAATACACTACCGCCACTGACTTCGGTATGGAGCCATATCGCGTCTATTCCCCCCTCATATGTCTAGGCCTGGGCAACCCGACAGTATCGTAGCCCACGTGCAGTCTCTGACTGTACGGCACTTTGCCTGAATCAGGCTTGTGCTATCATACCATCATACCATACCATATCCCGTAAGGTTTACAGTCAATTATTAGGTGGAGCTGTTGGACCCTAATCAGGCAAACTAATACGCTCAACTGAGGCAAGTGCTACGGTGAGTTTTTCATCACAACGCGATACGTCATGGACTGGCCTCCCAGCTGCTGCCAGGCTCTGCGAATAAGGTGCGGTATGGTGAGGATGCATCCTTAAAACATGTCCCAACCATCGCAAACATGCAAGCATCCGCATTTCTCTCAGTCCGTGGCCAATTGGTCCAAACACCCGCTTGCATACATCTATATTTGTAACGCAACGCTGCGACCGAATGCGAGCAATCTGACGCAGGCAACGGGTGTCAAAAACGGAAAGCCGACGGACATCTTCCGCTCAGATAGACCTGGTTTCGCAGCCATAAAGTAGTGTAGCACACACCACGGCGTTGTACACTCGGCATTTAGTATAGCGAAGGTTAACAAACGCTACACCCGCTTTGCGAACACGTGAGATCTCGTCCTCAACAGAACCGCCAGCAGAGATGCAACTGCCAAGGTAAACAAAGCTATCAGTTAACAAGCATTGCATATGATTAATGAAACACTCCAAAACCTGGGGCAATTGATCGGCAGATTTAGCTGTTAAATAGTCGAAGTATCTACAACTACTCGATAAAAGTGATAAGATATAGATCAGTTTTGAAGCGTTACTTGACTTCAATAAGCCTCTCGTTCGGTTTAAGTTTATAGAGTAGAGGGCAATTTCTACAGTATTCCATTCAGTTATAAAGTAAGTCCAGTGCAGCAGAAAACCAGCACACTTAGCTGCAGTGCGCACAAAAGCACTCCAATCCTCTATGATGATTCCCTTCAGTTTTTGGTCAACCCGGAACGGGACCACCTCT
>JACCGJ010020462.1:0-12112 GCA_013407085.1 Atriophallophorus winterbourni
TATGTTTTACTATCCATAGGAAATGTTTGTTTTGATTTTTTCTTTTTAACAAGTTTGAAATTAAAAAATATAAATTTTACAGATAGTGAGTTCTTTTCGCTCTCAAGATCTGAATAATGTCAATTCATTTGGAACGTATCCGATTTTCCCTAAAACAGAGCGTAATGGCACCGATTGTAATACCCTATGAACCGTGACTAACCGTACACTATAATACACTTATTGTACGCTATTAAACCCAGTGGTATCCTATCATTCTACTTAAATACAAAATATCCTCATGTTACAGCAGTATCACGTACATAGACTTTGAAATAACCGCGCTATTCAATTCGATGGGGATTTTGCGACGGGGGACAATTGTATCCACTATGACAGTTGTATAAACAAAAAGAAGCGCGTTTGATTACCAAGATTTCGGTGCGCATTAATAAAGCGACGGCACACATTGTATTGTCAGAGAGGTTCGCCTCAGAAGTTCAAGGGCGCTCCTAGCAGATGGATGCGAAACCTGGATTCGAAGTAAAACGTACTTCTGACGTATCCAAAGCTGAAGTAACCTGTCACCATGGGATACACGGATGTGCAATCGTGCAGTACTTCTATGCTGTACAGCTAACATCGTGCTAAATTGGTCGGCCACCGGTAGTGAGCTGCATACTGAAACACGATGTCTCTCATTGCTATTTCCCCCCTCATATCTGTCTAGGCCTGGGCAACCTGACACTATCTTTGCCCACGTGCAGTCTCTAATTGTGAGGCATTTTGCCTGGATCAGGCTTGTGTTTTCATACATGCAGACATGGAATACACGTTAGTACCGACTTAATTAGCTAACTACAGGTCAACGTACGTAGAACGCTTTGTTTGTGTATTACATGCGAATGTAATATCTTGTTTTGCTTGACTGTGAAGGGGGTCATTGTATGGACTAACAGCCTATTGAACGCTATTATAGTTGAACAGATTGATGTCGGTTAAGAATCGGGACCTAATTCTCACGTGGCCGTAAAACACGGGGGTTGATGTTAGCCTACACTGTATCTGACGGGAAGACCTGACGAGGATATCAGATCGGTTGGACGACCACAATAGTTGTTGCTGGCTCCTTCTCGACTGGTCGGGTATGACGCTACTCAAATGTGCCGGTCTGGAGAGACATTCATGAAGACTTAATCGCGATCGGTCAAACGGGGGTCGGTAGCTAAGGTCGTAAGGCATGAGACTACAATGTGAAGGTCCTGGGTTCGAGTCAGACCCGAGACAGGATATGCACTGCTGATGAGCTCTAATAAGAGCGAAACTCGAGTCCAGTGCTCCCACTGTGGACCGTTGTGATAAGCTTTGTGAATATTTCGAAAGACTTGGTACTCATGAGTAGACACAGAAACATGAACAAACTCTCCAAAAACACCCTTCAACCAGTCATCTGCCATATACCAACCGATGACCTTAGATGTTTGATAAATGAAACGGAAGTCGGCCGATAATCCGATGCACTTGTGTAATTCAACGAACTTAATAAATCATTCTTCACCCACGATACACGATGACTTGGTTTATTCTGATGACTGAATTGAAGAACAAATTGGCTGGAGCAATCAGTCTGTTTTAATAAGTATCCGAATTATCGGTGGATACTCTAATAGAAGTGACTTAGAATCTTCTTTAGTAGTGGATTTTTTGTAAGCGTTTTCTTGAGAGATTATGATTATTTTCATATGTTGCCAAGTGGAGTGCGGAGAAAATCATGCTCGGATTTATAGCGACTGGAGCAAAATCGCTGACTACTTCACTTGATCACAAAATTCGGTTGATTATACATTTCAGTCGAGGTGTAATCCGATCATTACATCTTGTCTAGGTGTTTCGATCAGCAATCTTAGCAGCAATTTGAGTCCCAACGTTCCTCATCTTTGTGAAGAATTATGATTTCGCGACTGTCTAGCGGTTTGAACATCGGTAGGGTGCGCTGTCGCTGATTACAATACCGATGATCGTTTTTAATCGGTACTCTGAGGAATCACACGCAAACACACAGGCATGGCCTTCACCTCAAACTTACGTCAATACCAGAAATGTCTACACAGTGTTGTGAGAAGATATGGTTCACAAGGAACGTTTCGGTTTTCGAATAGTTTACTCAATCGCAATTTTTATTGAAGTTTGAACACAATCGGTTTCGTTTTTCTCTTAGATTTTTTCAGCTTTGCTTCAACCTTGGCTGCGGTATTCACGAATTATTCGAGTATCACTTGACGTTTTCATGACGCAAATCCGTTGTACTCATTGCTTTGTAAATAAACACTGATTTGACAGAATCACGATGTTTGATTCTTGCAAAATGCTGTAGGGGTTGGTTGTCTATTCGTCAGTCAAGGTAATGTTAAAAGAATTGGAAGAAGGCATCGAAGGTAGAGGGGAGACGGTTTTTAGTTTGTGCGTACGTCAACACTAAAAATCATTCCACACCATACATTTGAATGGACGTGAAAAAAAAGTGAATGCTGCGAAAGAATGGTTGACCCGAACCGCTACACATGCACGTTCATCCCATACTATTTTGTGATTGCTACAATTGGAACCAAAATAATTAAATTGTCTCCTCAAAATACAATTGCAAATATTCATTTTAATCAGGAGGTGATTTATCGCTATGAGAATGTCAATCGCGCCGGGAAAAATGTTTATTCTTCAATGTTAACTTGCTCACAATGCAGCGATAACCTGAATTTTTACAAAATGATGCATCTTTCTTCAATATTGCAAGTCCACGAATATCTATCTGATTTTGAAATAAAGTTTCGCAAACATTTGTGAACGACAATTAATCGAATAGAAATGATTTCAGAACGTTTAGTACTTTATATTTGAAAAAATGATTCGACTGCATTAATTAATTATTCAGTACAAAAATGGCTCAATTTGTTCTTGGTTAACAGACTACTTATCGCTATACGAAGTAGTCCGTTGATGAATATTTACTTAATTGAACAATATTTTATGAAAACGTTTCGCGTAAATTAATGATTAATGCATACTGTTCAAGCATGCATATTTAAAAACGCACTTGTATTCCGAAGCGGCACGCAGTTGAAATTGACAAGCCCTAAAAATTCATCAAATTTCTTAGTATATTCTTATAATTGAAAGGTAACAATGATGATAATCGTATGAAATAAATGCAACACGGTAGAACTTGCAATGTACTAGACCCTTAAATGCCCTCAACCGTGTTATGATATATTTACTCAAAGAATAAATTATGAACGATTCGAAACTGAATTATACGGGAAGGTTGACCGTAATCTACTTTCAACGAGGTTGGATAAAGTTCTCAGACATGAAACTAGTCATTGCCTATACGAAATTTGTGTGAAACTACCGAAGACCCACTTTAAGCAGTGCCAAAGTTGGGCAAGACATTTTTTGGACCAAAAGACACGTCAGTGAATAAATCAAGTTTCAGCAAATCCGCAATGTATATAGAGAATATGAAATCTTACAAAAGTTAAGAGTGACAGTCACATATCGCATAGTTCGTCATGTACTCAACGAGTCTGCAACAGCAAGCCTCATATGGTTATGAGCGTATGATATCCTCAGCCAAGATGTTTTAAGTGAAACCAATTTTAGCGAATATCTAATTGAAAAAAGCTGTATGCTTAAAGCCTTTGAATATTGTCGTGTAAGGTAATTGGTCTTTAGTAGGTGTGTTTGGGGATGATTTTCAGTGTGCAAAATGTTTATTACTAACAAGAGCTTACTCCGTATCCGTGCTCCGATTTAGTTTTGACATTCGCCCTCTGAAAGGCAAATTTCAATAACAGGAGGCCAACTTTGTCGTATGAAGTTAAATTATGTCAAATATATCGATATCCTTCCTTAGCCATGGTGCACTGTATTTGATGGAATATTCCATAACAGGACGTATATACATATAAATTAACCGGGTGAAGGATTCGTGTGTAAAAATACTGCATATCCTTTTTATAAGACTTAAGTTACGGCTGGCTTTAGTGTAAACTGTTCGGCTTAAGGTTCATGACACTCAGATTCGGAGATCATTTTCTGTGGGGGTACAGACGAGATATTACTTGCCAAGATAATACGTGTGGTGCGGAGATTTTCCAAGATGCCGCATTAAACATGTCACAGGGTTAAATAGTAGCTCATTTGTCTGGGACCAACGGTCTATGATGCACAGATCCGGTCGTAATGCTCGTTGTAATGTATTTTACACTCTGTGAGGGTAGTATTGTTGTCTTCACTCTATTTCTATTTGGTAGATGCAATTGTTCAAAATTTATCACTTTGAAAAAAATATATACTTATGAATCCAAATAGCGCGATCGCTCTCTCTCGCGGTTACCTAACTGATTTTTTGAGAATGTCTGGACTGGCTGCTGTGAATGTGTGAAATGTGAGAAACATTGACACCCGGGGTAGAAAATCCACTTCAGCGAGCCAACAACTTTATTCGTTACCCGAACTTTTATTCGTTCTTAACCCTAACTCCGTGGATTCAATTGACCCAATTTGCGGATTATTTTTCGGTATCGAAATCTTCGATATCGTGGAGAACCAGTAACTAACCACGCTATCACAAACTTTTTACTCATCTCACATTGGCTTCCGTTAACATTATTAATATTATTCTCACCGCTAAAACTAGATAAACCTGACTTCGATACAATTTGGCGAGCCTGCAACTACGGACTACTGATCTCCATGCGGACACTTATTTACTTTGACAGAGTGATTTCTATTCTCCATTTTGATATATGTATATATATATATATATTGACTGATTTCGATGGTCCATTTGTTTATTCGATTTTTAGTTCACCCAACACTATCCGCCTTGTTGCCATCAACACTCAGCCGTGTGCTTGCAATGTCGAATGGATAAGAGAATAACTAAACTGGACGTTCAGTTTGAGCTGCTTATTCACTCCAGCTCCATAAACCTAAAATGTAAAAACCGTGTAAGATCAATCTCCCTCTGGCAATCTCGACCCCGTTAATCATCATCCCGCCGATGATACCTCACTCAAGTGCACCAAGACTTGTGCTCAGATTCTGACAAGCGAGCAACTCAGTAAAGACGACGGCTGCAGTTAGCGATTCTTCCCAAAGTCGTCTTATGTTGGTTCCTAACCCTTCAAGTTCCCTGCGTTTCGTCAATAACAACGGAATTGCTATCAGAGTAGGACGACTCTCCTTCAGAGAATGGCCAAGCTCATGCGACGTCATTTCTGTGCTCCCTGCCAATTAAAACTTCATCACTTACACTAGACTTGAGCCTGTGACGCCAATTCCCCTGAGTTTTTGTGAATGCTGATGTCCAACATTCCGTAATTGACACCGATATTTTGCCTTTACCATTACGGTTAATCTCAATGACAATAATTGCTAGTTACCATCACAACCATTATCTTCATATGCAACTCATCATTTCACCACTCAATTTGTATATATTTAACTCCTCCAGTTGAGCTGAAGTAAACTTGGCTTACCGAATAATCTATATGGGGTCTCACTCGCTCATAAATCTCTTAAAAATTGGATCCAATCTCCCGACATGCATTCACAAACTAACACTTCCAACCACACATTCTCGAATAAACAGTCGCCGCAACGTTTACGCAGTCCGTGTTGTTGTTGGCCTTCGTCGGTCGATGTCGACCATGGATGTACATCACATCGCATGAATTTCATGTTTTGCAACTTTTTGAATGACTAAACAGTCCGATTCGGGAGGAACAATCACTCCCGCAGCGCTTGCACAGATATTCAGAACTCTGTTGTATTGCATCAGTTGCACTTCGGCGGCATGGTCTGCGTTCAGCAGCCAGGATCTGTATTTGCTCCTCCCCGGCTTGCAGTCGACGCTTTACACAATGCCTCCAAAGTGAGCGGTCAAGAGCAAGTTCTTCCCAGCTTGCGAAGTCAATGTCAAGAGCTTTCATATCTCTTTTGCAAACATCTTTGTACCGCAAGTGCGGTCTGCCCAATGGTCGACTTCCTAATTGCAACTCACCGTAGAGTAGATATTTCGGAATACGACTATTTTCCATTCCATAGACATGACCAAGCCACCGCAGGCTGCGCTGACGTAATAGGGTGAACATGCTCTGTAGACCAGCTTTTGAAAGCACTTCAGCGTTAGTCACTCTGTCCATCCACGATACGTTCAAGATACGACGGGTGCTTCGTAGATGGAAAGCATTCAGCTTCCGTTCGTGTCTTGCGTGGGTGGTCCCGGTTTCACTGCCGTACAGTAAAGCATTTAGTACGCACGCGTGTTTATACCATCATTCATTGTCTTTACAAGTCAGCTTGCGTTTTACCCCGAAGACGAGAGTTCAATCGGGACAAAATGACAGCTGCTCTGCCAAGCCGCTTATTGATCTCCTTGTCTAGCGAGAGGTTATCCGCAATGGTTGAACCAAGATATGTGAAATGATGTACTGGTTCGAGCTGACAGTTTCCAACAGTGATGATTGGTGGCGATACAGTCCCTTGACCAAGGACTTTGGTCTTGCTCATGCTGATTGTTGGCCAAAGTCTTTGCATGCCGACGAAAAACAGTCCATTAGCGACTGTAGGTTCTCTTGGGAGTGAGCAATAAAGGCTGCATCGTCGGCAAACAACAGGTCACGGATTATCACATCCCGTACTTTGGTTCGTGCTCTCAACCGGTTCAGGTTGAAAAGCTTACCATCACTTCGCGTGTGTATGTAAATGCCTTCTGTTCTCGTCCTAAAAGCGTGCTTCAGAAGCAGAGCAAAGAAAATGCCGAACAGCGTGGGAGCAAGAACACACCCTTGTTTGACGCCTCGGCGAATTTCAAATGCTTCTGAACTGCAACCGTTAAAATGGACTGAGCCTTTCATGCCTGAGTGGAACGAAATACGAGTCTCAGCAGCCTTGGGGGCAGCCTATCAGATCAAGCATTTTGAAAAGACCCTCCCTGCTGACGTAGTCGAATGCCTTAGTTAAATCAATAAAAACAGCGTATAATGACATACGCTGTTCCCGACACTTTTCTTGAAGTTGTCTCAGGGAGAAGATCATGTCAACGGTTGATCTTCCCTTGCGAATCACAGTAAGTATTGAATAACAACCAGAATGAATGAATGACAACCAGAACTTGAATAACAGTATTATTGATTATTATTGGATGAATGATGATGATTGATTGATTATTATTGATCGTTAATCGAACAGTCACCACACAAGAACATGTCGTTGACTAAAGAAAACGCCTTACTGAACTCAAAATGGAAGACTTCCACCGCTATATCATAATCTATCTGTTGTTTCCTTCTGTGCCGTCAATATCATCTCCCACATTGCTTTTCTGACCTGTCTCTACCCTATCGACTTTTGAACCCTTTTCTTAGTTTGACTTTGATTTGATGCGTACAATTTTTCGTAATCTCGATCTGTGGAACGTTCGAACATTCGAACCTAGCTTTGATTTTGACTTGAGTGCGTAACTTGGTACGTACTCTATATTGTTTTGACATTGACGCGGGTTTGAACCCGGTTGATCCCTATAATTGAGATATGTATATACTATGTTTGATTTCCTCAATGCACTACCGCATTGGTTGTCAAAACCTCGTTGGGTTCTGATTTACCCGGGGATTTTGCGCGTCACTCAACTGGGGACGTTCCCTCTATTGTCAATTACAATCAAAAGTACTCAATTAAAAAGTACTCAATAGTACTCAGTTACTACGGATTGCCCATGCGTGTTCGCGGATTTCGGTTCGAAATTTTGAATGCATTTTCCAAAGAATCGCAGGTGCAATGTTTAAGGAAAGTTTCTAACAAATCGCTCCAGAACGATTTCGTTAATGAGCTGGATCCGATTTTTCCTAAAGTTTGTGATGACAGTTCCTTTTAACAATCTTTGTAATTCTTCGGGCACCGTTTTCCTGAACCATCAGAGGCGCGACACAACGAGATGGAAAGGAAAAGAAAAGCTAGAGATCGGAGAAAATTAAAGAGGGAGATTGCTTTCGAAGAAATTGAAATTGAGATAAGGGAGCTAGAAGTGAGAAAAATCTATTTAGAAAAATAAAGAATCTTCACAATAATGACGAAATTTATATAGAAAATACTGCTGCATTCTGGGAATCGAACATGCCCCCTCGGACTACTGAGTGAAGCAGGTGACTAGAATAGCTCGTGTCGCAAACCGGAAAAATAGGTTGATGCGTTTTATCGAAAAACAGAGATGTTGAGTTTGTCTCAATTTGGCCTTTGTTAGGAAGATGCGGACCTCCTGTTTGTTTTGGTTTGCCCTGTGAAAAGAGTAGAAATTTTAAAGATAATTTGACCACAGATTTTACAGAGACTGAGTGAGGACGAGATCGAAAAATCTGTTGAATCTACATTTTGATAATCCCTTGGAACTTGTATTTGATTTTGGATTTGACTGTGGACCAGGCCAAGCTGCTGATATGGCCATTTCACGTGATCCGTGGCACAGTCCAATACGTTGTTATGGTGCATCATCTAATTATGAATTGTCACCAATCAACGTGATCATTGTTTATGCCAATTCGAATCTCTGTGTGTGCTTCGGAGCAAAATCTCATTAATGATAGAAAACCTTTGATTGTCATGTGCGCAGTTCTAATAAATGGTGGAATGAACAGTCAGTCAGCGTGGAACGGAAGCCATGCTGGCTCTGAGAGGCGGTGTTGTTTCTTTATGTTCCGTCAATATCATCTTCCACGCTACGTTTCTGACCTGCCATTACCCCATTGCTTTATGAACCGTTTTGCTTAATTTGACTTAATTTGATTTTCTGCGCACAATTTGTCGCTTTGATTTTTACTCGTGTACCTAACTTTGTACTTAATCAAAATTGTTTTGACATTGACCATGATTTTGCGCGTCATTGAACTTAGACGTTTCTTTGATTTTCAATTACAATCAAAACCATCCCCATAGTGACCTCGTTTAGACAGCATAACAAGTTAGTCAGACAATATCTACCTCCTATGTTTTCTGTGATGTGTATTTAAGTAACAATGTTCGATTCGGTATTCTCATATTTTTCGCGGATCAAGAATTCCATAACCGTACAAAGGCACTGCTGATGCTAACTGGGCGGTAATTCTTGACCGCCGGAAAGCTCCTCACTTATGGATAGTCTATACAACGGCTGTTTCTAATGTATAGGAAAGGTGCTCTGTCTGATGGACGTTCTAAATTTTCTATAATAGGTGAAGCTATTCTGGGAGCTAGCAATCGTGTCATTCTTGAATGGATGCTACCAAGTCCTTCCGACTTGTTGTATGCTGGGTTGACGAAATTAAACTCAACAATGTGAACCACGAAAGTAAGCTCGCTTTAGAGAAGGGATTTAGTGAGTAAAAAATAAGGCGATGGCGTAGACATGTTCGAGTTAACATCTCAAATTAGCAGGCTTTAAAAATGTATGAAAAACATGTGATCTACTTTGTTTGCAGTGACTGCAGAGTCATCGTCTGTCATTAATGTGCCTACTCCTCTTCGTTTTGAGCCTTTAGACTGAACGTCTGTCAAGCATTGTTTAGGAGTTTAGTCTTTTGAGCAAGTGCCGTTTCGAAGAATAATTATGAAGCACTTATCTAGATTGCGATATAGCGCGATTCCTTGTAACAAGCTGAAGTCTCAAACGAGGGAGCATGTTTGTAACGCATCCACCTTGCGTCGCGGCGACGTAAGCTATGAGAGAATGTTTCTGCCCACCATTGAGGTTCACAATTTTTGCAAAAGTGTAATAGATAAGCAAATAATTCCTGAAGTTGAGAGGTGTTACTCTAGATCTACCCTCAAATTTCATCCACACAGTCAATGTTGTGCGATAAAATTAGCGGTGCTATCTGCAATAGAATGGGAATTCGATCCAATAAAAGCGTCGAGGAAGCTTAACTGGCGTTTTACCAAAGGACAAGTGTAAATCGCAGGATAATGCTACGTGGTTACTCTTTCCTTACCTTATCAAAAATCCAAATTTTTTATATTGTTTACATCAATTGAAGGAATTAGGTTGAGATGTGATGAAAACTGACCCTCAGGAATACAGTGGTTCGTTTAGATGTTAGTGAGGTGAATGTTATTATATCCCTTCCTGAAAATCGTTGGCAATCACTAAGGCATAAGTAATTGGTACTCCGAGTGTAACTCGCTCTGCTTAACAATCAATTTCCGAATCGATTTTCACTGATTTTGCTGCAAATTTGTAATCCATTTATCGCATTATACATACATCATAACGAGAATTAACCTATTTTAGTACGATTTTGAAAAACATTATGTGTATTGATATTCAATTTTTTAAACAAACAGACTATACCGGAATCACCATATTCCTGCATTTTAGTCCAATATGGAAAAAGGACTTAAACGCATAGCTTGTGATGTGTGCCAAAGATGGGCCCATTCAAAATGTATTGGCGTTCCTGCCATGCCTTACGAAACTTATTGCAAAATAGTTTCCTGAAATGGGTATGTGTAGAATGCAACGAAACGTGATTGAAGCTTTTAAGAAGACCTCAAACATATTGTGAACAAGATAGTTATCAGAAAAAACAAACTCTCCGTTGTCATACGCCGAAGTGGTTCGAAATAAAACTACCCCTTTAATAAAATCTGGTCATGTCCAAAGTGCAATCGGCAGGGATAATTAGGAACCACAGGGAGTTATAAAGAACCGTAAAAAGAGAGCTGTCGCTAAGAATAAGTCTCCAGTAAATCCGTAGCAATCTAACTACGTTGCTTTATAAAGGCAATTAAATGCCCTGGCTGGACCAAATAGAATGGCGGAAAAGAAGCCAACTCGTACTCTGCTCATTCTAAACCGGGAAGAGCCGTCAATTCGCGAAAGCATATTCCGGCGGCAAATAGACCGTTCATGGTTTCAGGACGTTTTGTACATGGCAGGGCTAATTAACTGTCAGGAAAAAGAGTCCGTCATGTAGGCCGGTGGAACCCAGCTGTAAGTAGTGCTCGACTAATTTGGCTAGAATTACTACACCAGCTGTAAAGGAACACATTTCATTCCAAAAGTACTTACCTTGAAGGTTACACTGATGGGCTTTCCAAAGTTGTCCCGGATACGGGACATTAACGAGACTTTCATGGAAAGCGTTGAAATAAGCCCTCGACCGGCAAAAAGCTCCCATATGAGGGATTAACATTAGATGAAACAAACTATATAAACATTCGGCTGTGATAGTTAGCGAAAATGTACTAAATGGCTTGCCAGTAGAATACGAGTGCATGGAAAACACTTTGGCAAGCGAAGGACTCTCAGGATCTCAAGGCACAATGCCAGTAAATAATCAAAAATTGCTTTTCAGCGGGCAACCAGAACGAGGAACATTTATGTACAACTGCCATTAGGCCGGTATATGCTCGTACACATGCACAGTTCAACCAGTTATCCACTGCTTCGGTCTCAAAATGCGGATATAAACGAAGTGGCTCCGACCCAAATTAAAAATGGATTAAATAGTGTGTAGCATACAAATGCCCGGGTACCGAACACAAATGCAGTGTACGTGATAATTGGGGAGAGCTACTGGTAGCTGCACAGGAAAACCAGGTCAATATAATTGCCATTTAATCAGCCTGTCGGGAAACCTACAATGTTTAGGACGGAACACAATCCATCCTCTTTGGATTTGGTTCTATGGTCTCATAGAAAATATTTATTGGATCAAATTCCTTTTACCACCAGGAAATAACGATCACCCGTAATTTATTTCCACTGAACTTTAGTGCACCCTAGTCACCAAGTGAACATGTCCCGCAACTTTGTACACATGAACATCGTGCAGTTACAAACTAAGGCAATGGATCTAATTTTGGAATCAGACGAATTAAAACCTAGGGTAGAAATCAGGTGGAATATTATAAGAGAGTACCTCAAACAAGTACAAGAAAGTTTTGCTTCTCTACAACCAGTGAGAACCCGAGGAAACCACCCCCTGGTGGAGCGCGTCAATTCGTCGGGCTATCAAACGTCGTGACCGTAGCTGGAGTGCTTATAAATTCTAAGGAAATCACAGATCTAGACTGCTGTACATACAGACTTCTATGG
>JACCGJ010020465.1:0-15407 GCA_013407085.1 Atriophallophorus winterbourni
ACCACATGAATCAAAACATGAAACTAGGATTTGTGAGATTTTCAAACGTACCACATGGTCTTGTACATTTATGAACATTTTTCACCATAAATCTTGAATCTTGAATCTCGATTCAACATGAGAAATCATGCATGCGCACCGTTTAGGCAATTCCTATTAGCGAAGACATGAGTATACATATTCACACGCAACTGAAAAGTATTTTCGTGCAATTACACTTGACTTTACACAATTTTCCATCATATTATCAAGCGCAACAACATACAAATGTCATAGTTCATGTTGGGATTTCAATGTAAAACAATACATAATACCAAAGTGAAGTGTTGCTCATATCCCCCGAAATTACACTTCACTGTGGTCATCCATAAGCGCCCTGAGTGCTTGACCACGAATCACCATATTATTTCGTGTTTGAACATCGTGGTTCCTTGTACGAACCCTATGCCACAGCGGCATTCAAGTATAAACTTGAATACATAATACCATTTTGACGTTCGTCTGAAAATACGATGAAAACGTTATCTGAAATCTGGATAGTTTTAAAATTTAATACGACCATAGTTTCATAGTCAAGAAATTTACGAGCATGTAAATAAAAGTTGGTTTGTTTTGAATTCTTCTAGTCAGTATGAGATAATGCATATGTTTCCGTGTGTTCAACACGAATTGAATAAATTGATTAACAAACAATTTGAAGGACGTGATGAGACATGACTTTTGAGTAAAGATTCTAAATTACACGCTGGTTCTAATTATTTTCCATCTGAATTCAGAAATCTTACGAAGCAGAAAAGTGTCAAATTGAAATTGAAAATATAGATGCACATAGCGGAGATATTACCACGTCAGTTTCCGTAAGTTCATATTAAGTTATGTCAAAACCCCATCATACATGTTCTGTTTTACATTTGAAATTTGCGCTGTCAGCCCTATTCATGTATTTGTAGAGCAAGCTTCTCTAGCAAAATATTGATCTCGTGTAATATTTCAATCATTCCGCTTGTCAGAATGAGTGGCAGATTGTTAATTCACTTACGGCGAAGACACATGCTTTTACATCGCATAATTCAACCCACACTTATATCGGCATTGCAATACCCAATCAAAGCGATCTTATCTGAAATTATCGTTTTCAGATAAAATTACCGATATACATTTGCACGAAGCATTCTGTTACTCTAGGCATGAAATAGCACGAAACTTTCGAACTACAATCATTTATTAGCCACAATTTTTAAAATGTAGTCGGTTAAGCATTAGATCACACCCATTATGATCAGCTTAACCATTAGTTGGAACTTCCGTGCAATCATGAGCGGTACAGGTTAACTTAGCATTGTTTTTTGAACAAACTAATCAGAGATGAAGTTCATAGTATTGACGAATTCTGTCGCCATTCCAATTTGAGTTCTCGCTCGTTTGTTGTTTTGTATTTAAAGTGTCATCGTGAATAAGATTGATCTTCATCAATCATCAAATAAAATCAATCAATCCACTGATTGTTGACAAGTGAGTGGCGGATATATTGCATGCTTAAATATCACGGATTTTCGGAATCTGATCGGGTTTCTGCTGCCTGTCTTAAGCGAGTCTTGTGCTTAGTGAAATAATCAATTCAAAAATGTACTGAATTAGAAGTATGCCTTATTATCAAATTGAATTTGTTCATGATGCATATGACCTCGCTTTCATTTCCGTTATTCAAGCATACGCTGGAGAATCAGGACAAGTTGAACGATTTGCGTTGTTTTGGTTGTCAAAGTAGCATAGCTGGCGAACAGATCATAAATGTACTGAATGAAGTATATCATCGCAACTGTTTCACATGTCAATTCTGTAAACAGGTTTTGGAGTGAGTTCTTCAAAATGCACTTGAACCTCCGATAAAATTATTATTAATTTCGTACTTCTGGTATCTTCATCATCGAGAACATCATTTTGTTAAGACGTGTGACATCTTCTTCAGTAGATATCGATCATGAATCTACATCGCAAGCGTATAGATTTCATGCACTCCAGCCTTTTAAATGACTAAATTTTCTGATTCTAAAGTAATAATCCCTCTCACAAGGATCACATCGATAAGCAGTACTCGTCCGATTGGCATCAGTTGCACACTGATGGCGTGATATACATTCAGCAGATTTATCTTCTCTTCCCAGGAGTGCAATGACGCTTTACGCATTGCCTCCAGAGGAAGCGGTCAACTGTTAGTTATTTCCAACTTGTATGGTTAATGTAAACAACATTCATATTTTTTACATACAGATTTGCCCCGCATTTGTGCTCTGCCCATAAGTCGTCTTTCTGATTTGAAAGGGGATTTCAAATCACCATAGAGTAGGTCGTTTGGAATACCACAAGTTTTCATCCTGTAGCCATGATCTAGTGAGCATATTCGGAGTTGTCTTAGTAATGTGAACATGCTCGAGAGACGAGCTTCGGCAACCATTTCAACATTTGTAAATTTGTTCATCTACCCTATTTTCAAAATGCGGCGAATGCGCTTAAATGAAAATCATTCACAGAAACGCATGAAATCAGATTCATCGCGGTATTTTTAATTGAAATACAAACGTTCCTCGGAAAAATAACACATTCTTCAAGTAAGGTTTTTAAAATCTACTGACTAAATTTGTGTGAAATCATGGCTATAAGTACGTGAACATTCGATTGCTTTTTGTGAGTCTTTGGTAATCTAATAAAGACAATACTAAATAAAACGTGCGGTCTGTTTTGAACCATTCCAAGCAGGAACGTCATATAAATTCGATTAGTTCAAGCTTGTGTTAGTGTTTAGAGACAAATGCTTAGAATTCATTCGAGAAAAATTGAGAACACTTATCTAGCATTTACAAAGACCAAGTTTTTGAATGCGTTGATGATAATAACCATTAAAATTATACTTAATTGAAGTTATTGTAAAAAAAGAGCAGTTTGACTCAATTAAATTTATATAAGAAATAATTCATAGATTCTGCTCAGAAATCACTTTCGAAAATAAATTGTTTTACAGTCCAACGCAATTCGGTGTCGAAGATGGACGACCACATTGTAAACCTCGTTGTCAAATAAAAATTAGTAGGTTTTTTCAAGTGAATTCTCGTTCATCGTAACACGTTATATGATGACACTACAATTTAAACCCATGCGTAACTGATTACGATACAACTTCTATTTCCTCGTCATCACACCCCACTCAAAAAATATACACATTTCAACAACGATTTGTGATGTGCATTTTCCGGAGCAATATCATAAATTGTTAGGTACATGTCGTTGATAAATAAGATAGAAATATTACTGACTATTGAAAGTAGTTTAATCGAATTATCAAAATCTATATTTGACAGAGAAAACTTATAGTTGCACGAAGGTATGCTAGTAAAAATAATACCAGATGTCATATTTTAACGATTTCAGTAATAGTTTATGAATAGAAAACATAATTATGTTATTATTAAAAAATATTTTCATGCTAGAATGACATAAGACTTCTGAACCTGATCTTACTGTTTCCACCTGATGACGGAAAACAGCCAGTTACCGGTAGTGGCGTGTAAGGGAAGGGGATGTAAGCATCACAATATATTGGTAATAATTTATGTCTTATCGCTGAATCGATGTTCCTCTGCTACTACTTTAGCTTCTTAAAATAGTGTTACTTTGCTTCGACCAGTTGTTTCTTTTTGACCAAAACAATAAATGATAATGAACTAACCGGTTTGATCACGAGAATTAATAACGCAAAGGGATTTATGAATGACAAGTGACATTGTTTTCGTGTGAAAAGATACCTACTGATCAGTTTCGTTCTTAAATTCTTCTAATTTGAGGTACTAAAATAAATAAAAAAACAAATCGAGGGCGGTTATTATTATAATGTCTTGTGTTCAAGAGAAAGTTTTTTTGATTATCCATTTAAAATTTGTCAAAAAGCAAACAGCAGAACAAATTTGAGCTTTCGAAATAAATAGAATTGTAAATATTCCTTGAAATGCCCAATCAATTTTAATTTCAAACGTTATTTTCCTATTAGCTAACTGTCATTCTATTCTTCAGTAAAAGTTGAAGACGATGATAGTACAAATATCGTTATTGGTCATTTGGTAAGTAGCTTCCTCGTTTTCTTCCGCTATTGAAAGTTGAAAGCTGTTCCATTATTCGATCAAAAATTCTTAGCTTATGTAAAACACATAGGTATTCTGCAACGCTACCGATTTATTGTTATTACAATGAAATCTCAGTACTATGCCACCCGTTGGGACCGAGCAAAAGTGGCATAGTAGCGAGAGTGGCATAGTAACGAGGTTTTGTGAAAACGGCTTTATTTTCTCAAGTCCATCATTTATTTGCTCAATCGATCAGTCCAAAGCTCTCAGAAATCGTCGGCTGACGCAACTTCTTTCGTCGGATCTCGTTCATCTCGTTGTCTAGCCGATCACACGCTTGCATCAGTCTCGTCCAGGTTGAAGACAACACCTGAAGAGAACTGCCTGAGTAAGGGCCGGAGAACCTGCTGCTGCCAATCAATAAGGGATTGGGACTCCACCGCTCCAGCTTCGCCCTGCGCTGTCTTGAACGTGACGCCATTGCGCTTCTTGAAGCTGCCTAACCAACCGTCGCTTGCCATAAAGTCTGGGATGTGCATCAGCGCGGCCAGTTTTATCACCTCCTCCTCAATCAGATCGCCGCTGACAGGCAGATTCAGTCCTCTTGTTTGCATCAGCCACATCAGCACTCCCTCCTCAAACTTCGGGTCGTGAGGCTGCGTCAGCTTCACGCGCTTCGATGGAACTCCAGCTTTGATTGCAGCTTCAATTGCATCCTTCTTGCTGAGAATGCCCTTCACGGTGGTTCTCTTAACTTCGACGCCCCATTTCTTGCTAATCTCCCTCGCCAACTTGAACTGATTCGGCTCCTTCTTCGCAGCATCGATGATCTCGAACTTCTCCTTCAGCGTAAAGTCGGTTCGCTTGCGTTTCTGAACTGACATTATGGGCTGAATAGTTTGAAAAATAACGATGTCACTGTTGTGAGTGTCTGTTTGTGCGCGCGCTTTCGTGGGTCTATCTATCGATACTTAAATCAAGAGTAGGAAAGAGGCTCGTCGTTGTGCGTGAGGTGATTGGCTTGTTGTAGCTGACGTCAGGGAGAAACATCGCGTGTTTTACCTTGAAACCTGCTGACTATATGCGTAAAATGCGCGAAAATGCACTTTTAAATAGTCACAGAATAGTGGCATAGTAACGAGAGCAGGGAGTGGCATAGTAAATTTATTTTGTATTGAATTTTGTCGGGACCGAGCAAAAGTGGCATAGTAGCAAGAGTGGCATAGTAACGAGGTGGCATAGTACCGAGATTCGAGTGTATTATTGTTATTCAGTGCACGCCTTCTTAAATCTACTGTATTAATCCTCGTTAAATCAGCTTGCGAATTACACATAAACAAGCTCACCACCATATTTAATTATTTCGGAAATTAAGCGTGCAGCAAAGCCATCTACATCCTCGCAGAATAAGGCTTTATTGTTAACGATCGGTTTGAAGGAACAAACCAAGTCTAATTCCGATCAGTCTATAGTCAGCCCGATCATATCTACGATTGAACCTATTGTTTTCTCAGAGTATAACTATAGCATCAATTATATGACAAAACATTACACTACGTAAGTAAATTGAAAATACTACGGCTTTGCAATTATTCATTATATATTTATTTCATTGATGTCTAGTCGTTTATTTGAGCTCTCTGAAAAGTGCATTGCAGTATCGTCTGAATAATAACCGTCACTTTATATATTTAATGGCTATGCGAACTATTTATATTCGTACCTCTGTTTATCAAAAGAATTGCTTGTTGATCTAGGCTTGTTTCATAGCGATATTAGTTTTTGATGATAGCCGTGATAAAACTAAGTTAATTTTGAATGCCACTGTTTGATAAGGTTCTTACAACGACCCGCGATGTTCAAACACAGGATCACATAGTGAAACTTGTAGAAGTGATACAACTTTTTACGGCCTCCTAACTCTTAATGAAAGACACTGAACCTTGTTTAAATTAAATAGGTAATGTTGGATTCGTTTACTACATACTCTTCTTAAAAAAACATAAGACTCTTTTCTTCAAGAATGGTTCAACCTGCGAAAGAATTAGGTAAGATAAATTTGCGGTCCTGTAAATTATAAATAAGTTAAACCGATAAATTTCTAATGGAAAAAGCGTTTGAAATTTATAAACATGCGGGTTTGTCTTTTCCTATATTCTAGGACATTCAGTAGTTCTACAGAATCCACTTATGATAATTCGACAAAGAGCTTCTACACTCATTTACAGACGTTCGATCGAATTACCTCGAGAATAGCATTTAAAAACGGTGATGTCCAATTTTGAAAAAACTACGATGCTTTATTTGTCATCTTTAAAATTTCTCAAAAAACAAGCATCAAGAATTTGATTATACAGTGTAACGTTTCTGAGACACAATGCAAACCGACTATGGCCGCGTTCCGTTGCATTAGATTAACGTGCGTGCACGCTAAGTTGTGCGAAACTGCCAACCATTTCCGACTTTATAAACGTAATTCAATGCTTCTAGGTTTATCATGGACTGTTCTCTACTGGATGACGAAAAATAGCTAGAAACCGGCAGTGATGTGTAAGTGCAGTGGATTTGAGCACTCCTAAATCTAGTCTGTTTAACGGTGACATTCATTTTACAGTCATTTACTACTTATTTTGACGAGTAGTAATAATGATGTATGCAACTGGTGAATTGACGTCGCAAACAGTTTGGTTGCCATGTCATGAGGCTTATTCCACTGTAATTAGTGCTCACAGATTAATCCTGAACTCTAGGTATGGGTAGAATTATAGGCATGCCTCAGTTCGAAGAGAAAACCTTCGTGTCCTAGTTTAAACAAAAAAAATTGCAGTAGTGTTAATTATACGTCAGCACAGGCTTCGATAAGTTCAATTGAAATCCCATTCTTCATCCGTCGCAAAACACATAAAACCTCATAATCTAGTTGGGCTGTGTAGTTGACTTGGTGGCCGCAGCTCTGTACTGGGGCAATGATCATTATACTGATAGCTGACGTGCTATTCAGTAACTGACTGAAATGCTCAACCCAGCCATCTTGTCATTGAGGTCAAAGATCAGCTGTGCTGATGAATCTTTGTGATTTGTGCAGTAAAAATGAGCCGTAGCAGTTTTCCGAAGTCTTTTCTGTTCGATGCAGCTTCCATTTCTGACGCGCATTAAGCCCAATATATCTGACTACCCTACGAGTGGATTGTTTAGCAGCTCTTCCAAGGAGGCGGTGATCAGAAGCACCATGCCTTCGAACATCTCTTTGGAGAAGTAGCAAAAAGTAGAGGAAACATCAACATATACCCGGAAGTCTAGTAAGGGGCGCAACATAATGGCTTGAGTACCCACGCCCAGCAGTGTCCTCACGATCTAACATCCTACATCAAAATCCATACGTACGTTTATGACTTGTTTCCGATTCACCCTAGCCCATGGGATAGTCAAGGACGCGTCGCGTCTCGGGAACGCCGTAGCCCAAACATATCAGTGATTTTGACACATTTTCATGAAGTGTCTTGCGAACAATATGAAAGCGATGAACTATAGACCACTTAACGTTTGTTCGAGTACACCTGCCCAGCCTTTGTACACTCAAGTGCTTCCTAACAGGCAGCAGGGAGTTGACAGTTAGAAGTCGCTTTATACTAGTTATTAGCCGAGAGGTTTTCTCTCTAGATGTTTCCTCGGGGTTTTCTCCCGAAGCCTTTCCCACAATCCGATGACCAGCGTTCAGCGGCGGTTTAGAATAAGGGTTTTCTTTCCCGTAGATTGACTACCAGTAGCCGAATAGCTCAATCTACTCAGAGCAAGCTGGTTTAAAAGCACCAGTCAATCGCCTTTGCATTTTAGCCTGTCAGTAAAGTCTGTTTCATCAGGCCTGTGGAATAAACTCTTTCAGGCCCGAGCTGTACTTTGTTGTCAAAGGCAATTTGAGACGCACATCATATTGGAGCATTTTATAGATATTGGAGGCTCATTCCAACTACCAGCTCAACTGTGAAAACCTTGGAACTGGACGCTGTGCTACTCAATCTTAACAAATTTACAAGTGCATTGCATCAAACTTTGGGCATCAAATTGTGTGTACAGATTAATATCATTTACAGGATAATTATAACGTAAGTTCGCATTTATACAGCAACGAAAAACAGAATATTGCTGCACATGCGGAAATGTTGTCGATACTTCGGAGTTCGTACGTGCGTTTGAAGGAATATTTCACACGCACTGTTTCGTTTGTCACCAATGTCAGACGCCCCTAAAGTAAGTTCATCCATACTTTATATAATACATTGAATCTAACCATTTGATCAGCAAACTGTTAATGCTAACACGACGTGTATATATCTGAATTTTTATTGACCAGTATCGGTTTGTGCTTTGTGAAATCACACGTTGAGGAGATTGCTAGTGTGTTTATGCTAATATAGACAGATAAAAGCGACCATATGGGAACCTCGTATTTCAAATGCGATATTAAGCAATATAATACATTATCAGCTCTTGGCTGCTGAAGGCAGATCACGACGCCGGCGTGCAACTGACGCCTTACGACCGACTTCTGACTATCGTTGCAAGCGCTTCGGGAGAAATTGTTCCTCCCGAATCAAACTTTTTAGTCATTCGAAAAGCTGTAGAACATGAAAATTCATGCGATTGCGATGTACATCCATGATCGACATCGACCGAAAGAGGCCAACAACAAAATTATCAAAAATGAATAAGAATGAGAAAGCGAGATCAAACATTGGACAATTTTTCACTGTGTTCACTGATGTTTGTTACGTAAAACCTCAAATGAAAATGAATAGCAAAATTTATTGCAAGGTGAACAAATTATAAATGATTCCATTTTTAATTTAAGTATATGCAAAGATTTATCTTCATTACAACCAGAGGTTTCCTGTAATGATAGAAATAATAAATAATGACGCAAAATTAACCGAGCAGCTTTCACTGCATAACCTGAGGAATTTGTATTCAACGATGTATTTGTCATTTTGCAAATGTTTAAAAATATGCCCCGCAAAAACGCAAAAAGAAGCTATTGTTGACGTCGCTTTAATTTTATGATTTATAGATTTAACTCGATTCATACGTGCATACGCTCTTACTGCGTCCACAATTAAAGTATTACACACAACCATTTACACGCTACCCTACAAAACGGTTTTGAATGTGTCCGTTACGTAAATATTATAGACAGAATTCACCTCACCTTTAATATACTTAACTTCATTTCGATTGGGACATTCTACATGAGGCTTTAACTGAGTTAACAACGGTTTTGCACATCTAGTTCTACGTTGTGTTTCGTGTTTGAAACGCGCTCAACAATGCTAAACGTCGAATTTAGGACGGGAATTGCGGCTTATTTTGAGATTGATGGACGTAGGCAGACTAAGAAGCTGTAATAACATTAAATTTTAAACAGAGTTATACTTATATGCCACTGCTACATAGGGTTGTTCACGATGTTCAGACGCAGAATCACAGAGTGATTGTTGGTCTAGCACTTAAGGCGCTTATGGATGAACCAAAGTAATGTGTTGCTCACCCCCCCCGCTCTTACACACCACTACCGGTTTCTGGCTGTTTGCCGTCATCAGGTGGAGACAGTAAGATTAGGTTCAGTGGATATGTGATTCCGTGTCTGAACATCGTGGTTCGTTGTACGAACCCTGTGTAACATTAAATTTTGTTTATACAGTTAATCTGAATATCTAAAGTTAACAAAACATAAACTCCAATGCTATGTGAACAACCTTTGTTCAATAAGTTGTCCTCCGTCTGTGATAGACAAAAACTATTCATTCCGCGAAACAGTCAATTCACTATGAATTTTTAGAGATATATTGGCCAGATATGCGCCAGCTGCCACTTGTTGACCTTAAATGACCTGACGAAATCATTTCCGACTCATCTCCACCCCTGACCCGCTACTCGGGTGCCGTCACAAAACAAAGAACATACAGAGGAACAGAAGTCGAAAGTTTTCAGACAAAAGTAATAATCTGTCCTGGCCAATCCCATTTATCAATCTTGTAAAGAATGTGTGAGTGGTCACGAACGAGCTGCCTGGCTTCAGTTACAAGAGTTTTTGATGGGAAGGTGAGTGGGAGGTGCAAATTAGCAATGAGCGCTAATCACGAGCTTTCGAATAATATGCAGAACTATACACTTTAACACAACACAAAAGCAAGAAGCGCCGTAAAGCTCAACGAAGACATTGCATTGATTGATTAATTGCATTGGAAAGGTTCGAGTGACAATATCATGAAGTATGAGAACATGGACAACGTCAGCCGCAATCGAACGATAAGCGATTCGTCAATGTCGGTTAAAAGAGCCCTGCGTGGCGAGGGCATGAACTGTAGTGATTAGCACGAAATCCAGTGATATATCAGATCGAAGTGACAACCCGGACAGACCTGTTGAGGATCAGCGTTGTGACTGTTTTGCCTATATAAGATAAGCGTGTGCTTCGTTATTTGTCGCAATCAATGTGCTTGTGTGCAACCGAAATGTGATAATTGGCCAGATGTCCGCCAGCTGCCATTTGATAACATGAAGTGACCTAACGCAATCATTTCCGACTCATTTCTACCCGTTACCGGCTACAATACGATCTTTCATGTTGATTTTTATAAGCCTGGTAACAGCTAGCGTACTATGCAACAATTCCATTATCAAAAAATCTGTTGGTTGAGATTAGCCACCAATAGTGGCGGATAAGTGCGAAAAATATAACAGAAAATGTTACAATAATAAATAACAATGGAACAAACCCACGATGAATTAAAATTCAATCTATAATGTTGTTACACACACAGAAGATACATCCAACTCAGAACTCTGGTCAAGGATTCAAGGATTCAAGGATTTATGGTTAAAAAAGTTAATACTTTACAACACCACAGGATTACGGATGAATAAAAACATTAAAATACAATAGTATAAAAACAATAGTGAATATCAAATGTAAGGCTCACGAATGTTATTCCTTTGCATATGTAAGTTCAATTTCGCTTTAAACGCCGCCAGGCAAGTAGAGTCCACCACATGTTGGGGTAGGGAATTCCAAAGAAATATAGCACGTACGCCGAGCAAGTGTTTTAGTGGATGTCCTTCGGTAGACACAATTCTATAAGTCAGAATAATATCGCGTCGTATCCTCGTTTGAATAAAGTCGCATAAACCCAGACGTCACAATCTTTCGGTGTACGGAACATTGCGAAGACCCATCACTAACTTTGTTGCTCTATGATAGATTTTATCGAAGAGAGCAATGTCTTTTCGCAGCCAAGGAACCCAGACCTCGACCGCATACTCCATCGTGGGGAGAAGGTAGACATTCAATATCCTTGGTAACGTTACCAGAGAGAATCTTCCAAATATTCTCCGAAAGATACCAAACAATCTGTTTGCCCGTCGATATATGTTCTGGCAGTGCGCTGTGCTCTTTAGGTTCCCGCTAATCCACACTCCAAGATCTTTTCTAACGAGTTCCATGCTAGGTTTTCAGTTCCCAATCGATATGTCCAAGGAACATTCTTGTCAAGATGGAGCATCTTACTTTTCTGTATGTTGAATGACATGTCATTCATGACCGCCGAATTCGACACGCTGTCCAAATCCATTTGAAGTTTCTCACAATCCTCTGCAGAACTTATTGGCGTCCAAATTTTCATATCATCCGCGAACAGGACCCTTTTGGACGATATGAGAGGGGGTAAATCATTTATGTACACCAGAAAGAGGAGCGGGCCTAGCACAGATCCTTGTGGGACTCCACTGGTGGTTTTGAACGTTTGGGATAGCGCTCCGTTAGCTTTAATTTGGGCCTCGCGATCTGACAGATAGTCGCACAACCATTAGATCACATATTACTAAACGCATCAGTTTTTGAAGAAGCAAATGATGATTGACTCTGTCAAAAGCTTTCGAAATGTCTAGGTAACATACGTGGATGCAAGAACTTCTATCCAACTCCTTTGTCCATTCGTCTAACACTATAAGAAGATTTGTGAAACAAGATCGGTGAGATCGAAATCCATGCTGCGCTGGTGAAAACAAATTATGAGATTCAAAGTGTGCAACCATTCTTTTCGAGACTATACGTTCCATGAGCTTAGAAATAACAGGTAAAAGTGTGACGGGACGATAATTTGCAGCGTCAGATCGGCAACCGCCTTTGAAGATAGGTGTTATCACACCGGACTTCCAATCTTTCGGTACAACTCCCTTAAGCAACGAATAGTTAAACAGGCTTGAGAGCGGTTCACAAAGCTGACGGTGACAGAACCTGAGCACATCCGGTGTGATGCCATCCGCTCCTGGGGATTTTCTTACATTTAGTTTGAGCAAATGACTTGCAACAATCATTGGATTTATCGAAATATCGCGCAATGTTTCGATTCCTGGTTCGATTGAATACTCAAAACGTTCCCCTAAAACCTTTGGCACGAACACTTTAGAGTAGTAAACTGCTAGAGCATTTGCGGTTTCCAACGCTGTTTCAGTAAGTTTTTCACCATTCTTGATGGGAAAAATACCTGGTTTGACTTTCGCTTTCGCGTTCATGATTTTGTATAGTAACTTAGGGTTGCGTTCCATTTTTGAGAGGAGCATCAATTGGTGTGCTTCCTTCTCCTCTCGAATAAGTGCAGTCACTTTGTTGCGTAACATATGGAAATGTTGCCAAGAATTAGAAGTATTGTGGGCTTTGTGCTGCACCCACGCTGCTCACTTCAGTGCTATCCACTTTCTTGTTCTGCTGCGAACAACAAAACGAAGTTCATGTACGCACCTTTTCTGAACGATCTGCGAGTTCTCGTCTATCTTCAGTTTCAGAAAACCTACAAGTTCGTTCCATTGCGAGTCAGGGCTTATGTTTTCCGTCTGAAAATGCGGAATCTGCACGAGCGATTTACTCAGGGCCAATTTATCTACCCGTCGAACCACCCCATTCGGAGCAAGCGATTGCTGAGTACTGCAAACATAGTCAAACACAAGCACTGAATGGTCGCTAAGACCCAGCGGAGCCTGGAATTCGATCGCTTCGATAGATTGTTCTTCCGATGTTAACACCAAATCCAAGACAGAGGGGCGGTCAGAACCTCTCCTCCGGGTGCATTCGTGAACATGGTTGTATAACGGGACTGAATCTAGTACCTCTCTGAATCGGTATTCTAGCGTTTGTGGAGAGTGATCGTCCCTGAGATAAAGGGTGGACAGATTAAAGTCACCCATAATAAGTGTCGTTGCTTGCTGTGTGCGAGTCAAGCGCTGAAGCACTTGAATCAACCTTTCGTTGTACGATTCCGTAGATGAAGGGGAACGGTAGACCACACCAATAATGCAAACTTCACCAGACATCAGCGTTAAAGAGCACCAAATTGTATCCTCGAGCGTGAATTCTGTCTTGTCTATTGGATGGCACTGGAGTCGATTATGGTAATAAAGAGCAACACCACCACCACTTCTCTCTCGATCGTTCCTTATCAAATTCATATTTGGAATTGATATCTCCGTTTCAATCAATTGGGAAGAATACCATGTTTCTGTAATGGCGATAATGTCAGGTGAGTAGCGCGAACATATCTCGGTTAGCTCAGCTAATTTGTTTGGAAGGCTTTGTGCATTTGTATATAAACATCTGATAAAGTTTGTGGTGTTCAAATCATGAAGTTATCAAAGGGTCGATTCGATTAGAGTCGGAATGCTCACGTTTTTTGAAGCCATCGCATGATATTTAGGTTGCACCTCATCACTAGGCGTTTGAGGGTCGGTACTATCCGTTTGCTTGCTTCCAGCTATTACTTTGGGCAAGCTCAACTTGACGTTTTGGGGTAGGTTTATTCTATTAGCTTTCCATTCACGTTAGATAGTATCCGTCATTTCGGTTGTGAAGAAGGTTAGTTTTAAAGGACTAGGAACTTGCCCTTTATAGTTGGCAGACCGCGGTATCCTAAAAGCATCCACAAGTATGATATTTTTAATACCAATTGTTTCGGCAAGATATTTTCACTGTTTGTGGTAGTGCTCAGACTTTTCTTGAGAAGGTACGTCAGCAGCATCTTCAGGAACACCAAGAATTACAATGCTTCTTGGATTACGTTCTTCACGAGATTTCTGCGATGACTTTCGCTCCCACCATGGTAAGTCTTCATGGATACAACATGTAGTATCTGGAACACCTCTAAGAATGTAAGTATTTAAGAGTACGTTTTCCACGTCCTCCGCAGATTGCAGCGTTATTCTTAAAGGCGAGGATCATCCGTGTGAGGAGAATTCAGGTGGCGGTTTAATCGAACTATTGATGAGGGAGTAACTGCGGCCAATCTCATCTGACTGCAGAGTTTATACCACTCAGCTAAGTCATGTTTTTGCTTAGCTTCAAACAGCGTTTGCTGCGACTCGGTCACGTTTGTACATATAACGCTAAGGTTTACACCCGCGGACTTTATTTTATAAATTGAGTCAGTCATTTTAGTAATGAATTTTCTGAGTCCTTTCTCGGTTCCGTTAAGTCGAGGAGTCACTGATCCCAACGAACGCTTCCCCGTTTTAGTCGCCATCTGCGCGGTTATCTGGGCAAATGTTGGCCTGCTCGAGTATGATGTATTATCTACCGGCTCTTCGGCAGTAACCTCTAAGTCGGGTAACGACGGTGCCTTTATGACGTTTATTATCAGTTCATTCAGTTTTTGTATACTGGATTCCATTCCTTTTAGACGGGTCTCAATATCATATTCAGGGGTTTTCGCCGCCGAGGCTGACGTTGTTGATTTGGCCTTGCAAAGCAGACAAACATAACAGACACCAGGACAGTCATCTCCATTAATAATCGATACTAAATCCGAAGTCAGCGATTTGTCACATTTCGCAAGCACTTTCAACAAACAGGCGTAACACGTGACAGACCTCGCCTTAGGACTTACCGACTTTCGGCAAACCGTGCACATGCATCCCGGTGCGCTTTGTATCCTTTTCGGGGTCATCCGGTCAGGGTTGTGTGCAGTACTGTTCAGTTGTGTGTGCACAGGCAGTGGTTCTGTCGAGCGATCGATGATGAATATGGTGAGCGCGACGAAAAGCGTTGTTCACTAATAAGAGCAAAGTCAGAATTGATTCCGGCGATGCGCTTCGGTAGTTGCTCTCACGACGTTGAATATATAACCAGTCGACGGCGAAGAATAAGATCGTTCCGATGACGTTAATCCCTTTGAGGACTTGAAGAGTATTAACAGAGTTGCACGCGTAAATCCAATATGGGAAAATCACGATAAATCCGAATTTGCTCGT
>JACCGJ010020467.1:0-18533 GCA_013407085.1 Atriophallophorus winterbourni
CTGCAGGCGCTGGGCGCACCAAAAGTGCTCTGGTATACAAAAAGGCCATTACACCGTGTATGCAGCCCATACATGGTTTGAATGGGTCTGCATGGAATGCAAAGAAGTTGCAAGAAATGCTTATCGTAAACAAGTTTCCCAGATACTCGCAACTGCAGGAACCAACCTAGAGATCTTATGCCCAAGTTGCTGCCTCGCCCAAACCTATCTTGTGTAAGCCGGTGGGTGTACGAAAATCAGGGGAAGAAAATCGGGAAAAAACTAACAACAATGTTGTTGATCAGCGTAAGAAGAAGAATCAGTCCGCTCAAAATGTGCCGCACTCACCAACAAGTAAGGAAACCGAGCCGCGTCTCGGTAATTTAGCGACTATTAACTCGCAATTTGCTTCAAACAGCAGCGAATTGCGAGCGTTGCAAAAATGCACTTTTCCTGAGAAAAGTATGAAAACTAGGACCAGAAATATTCTGATCCAAAACGAGCAAGAGTCTTTTATACAGGAGACTAAATCACGACGCAGTTTAGATCGCCAATGCGTGCAAAACTTATTGCGTCGAGCAGACCTTAAGCCCAATCTCCGGATAGTTCGGGTACATAGAATCGGTCTGTATAAGAAAGGAAATCAAGCAAGGCCAATCTTGGTCGAATTCAGAAACGAGAGAGAGACTTGTTTCTTTCCAAAAGCGACCAAATACATACCAATACAAATGGTTTGTATAGATTGATGCCAGATAGCCGCCCAGTTCCAGCAAATTATTTTGCGTTCCAGCGTTCGAGTAGCAACGTAGCAAAACCGAAGAGTATCCCAGATAAACGCCGATGGCATAACTCTGCAACAGCGGATATTTCATTCAAGAATGCTTATGTGCTGGTAGAAAATATAGGGGACGATTCTTGGATAAGTTGTTATGCAGCAAACGAAATCCTCGCTTCGTCTGCGCTCAACGCTGCTGCATTAAGAACCTCTAGGCCACAATCTTTCACACAGCACTAATGTGTTACCACATTTGGACATACCAAAAACTTGGTAATACCTCGGGTTTTGCGCCGAGGGTTCTCCCAAATTAGGCTGGGTACATCAAAATGCTGTGAACATACTATACACAAATGCTTGCAGCGTGCGTAGTAAATGGTTCCAAAGGTTGTCATAGCCGGGGTTGGCAGTAGGGATAAGCTCTCATTGTTTATAAAATGCTCCCATATGGCGCGCGTCTCAAATAGCCTCTGACAACCAAGTCCAGCTTCTGTCCTGCACGAGTGGCTCCCCGAGTCCGGCGGAACTGCTTCTACAAACAAGAGAAGGGGCGAGGGCCAGTGACTGGCGCCTGAAAACAAATTTGCTTCGGGCAGATGTCGCTCGTTAGCCTGGGATGGCATTTCATCTAAGGGAAGGAAAACCCTGATTTTAAACCTGGCTGCCTTGCGGGATAACTGTGGTGAATTGATTATAGAGAACCCAACAAGTAGAGAGTAAGAAGATCCGTGATTTGGGATTTAAACAACTTGTTGATACAATATACGGCTGAAAAGGGAGAGAGATGCGTTTATATATGGTCACGAGTTTATAATATAAAAGACAGTACAAGACAAACAGACAGCGATATACGACATTCTCCCCGCCTCGAAAAAATGATAACTGTCAGTAGTTTTGACTTGTTAAATTGCACCGCTCCTCAGCTCATACGGTCGGACGCGTTGTTGTTGACGAATAAGTTCAGTGAGACTCTCGTTAGGTTCTTGATTGCAAGGAGTTTCAGAAGGCTCGTCGTTTGGCGGTTCTAACAGAATATCGACATCGGGAACAATTGCATTATGTTGCTCTCCAATGGGCGCGAGTTGACGCAGCGACACCGACTGTTCTTGACCATTAAGTAGTCGTACCCTGGCGTAAGTTGGATTGCATTCAATCAGTTCCACCTCTTCTGCTAATGGCTCGTATTTATTACGTCGTAGATTATTGCGCATCAGCACTCGGCTTGTTTGTAATAGCCAGCTGGGAAGGGATGTGCCAGTTGCCGCTCTTTCGGTTGTGTCGAAACATCCTTTCATGTAGCGTAACATTCGTACTGGTACATAACAAAGATCTGATTGAATGAAGGGCGTTTGGTAGTACGGCTTCCCAATGTTTCACTTCAAGATCGTTGGACTTAAGTGATAAAAGTATACTTTTCCACAAAGTAGCATTTAAGCGTTCAACTTGGCCATTCGACTGTGGATTGTACGAGGTAGAATGGCTGGTCGCTACACCTTTAGAGTGAAGAAAATCACTAAGTTCGTTCGACATGAATGAAGATCCTCGGTCAGAATGAACATAGCATGGGGTCCCGAACATGGAGAACAAATCAGTGAGACATCGAATAACGGTTGTTGATGTTGTATCCGAGCACGCGTATGCAAAGGGAAACCGTGAAAATTCATCGACGATCGTAAGTAAAAACCGATTACGATTAGCAGACGGCAGAGGTCCCTTGAAATCGATACTCAGGCGCTCGAACGGTTGTGTAGCTTTTATCAGGGGAACGCGTGAAGGCTTGAAAAATTTAACTTTGACTTCCGCATAAACACGACATGAGCTGGTCATTCGTTTTATATCGTCAACGAAATAAGGTAAATTGCGTGAACGGGCGAAGTGAATCATACGTGTGACACCAGGATGGCAGAGGAGTCATGAAGTTTCTTCAGATTCGAGACGTTATTGACTGATGCGCAAAAAACGTGGGAAAGCGCATCTGCAACATGGTTCTGTTTTCCCGGTCTGTAGACAACGTCGTAGCTGAAAGAAGCAAGTTCAACTCGCCAGCGTTCGATTTCCTCATTCTTTATTTTGACTTTATTCGTATTTCCGAACATAAAAGCGACAGACCTCTGATCAGTTACGAGTTTAAAATGATTCCCAATAAGATAGTGTCTCTATTTTCTCAGAGCTTCTACGATTGCGTACGCTTCTTTTTAAACAGAGGAATGGTGACGTTCTGATGTGGTTAGTGTTCGTGAATAGAAAGCAAATGGCCTTCCTCTCTGATTGAGCGTGGCGGCTATGGCTATATCAGAAGCATCAGTTTCAACTACAAGTGTTTCGCCAACTTCGGGTGTAACTATAACTGCTTTCTCCAGCTCTGATTTTAAATTTAAGAACGTCTGTTGAACATTAACGGGAATTGGGAAAATACGATTTCGCGATCGGTCAAACGGGGGTCGGTAGCTCAGACCGTAAGGCATAAGACTACAATGTGAAGGTCCTGGGTTCGAGTCAGATCCGAGACAGGATATGCACTGCTGATGAGCTCTAATAAGAGCGAAACTCGAGTCCAGTGCTTACAATGTGGACCGTTGTGATAAGCTTTGTGAATATTTCGAAAGGCTTGGTACTGATGAGTAGACACAAAATACGATTTCGATTCAGTATAGAAATTTTATGAGAAAAGTGATTGATCCACTGAGAATAGTAAGCAAACATACCAAAGATGCGTTCTGGTGTTTTTAAATCATGGGGTGCAGGTATTTCATGAAGGAGTCGGAGGCGCTCAGGATCAGGTTTTATGGTTCCTTTTGATACTTCGTAGCCCAAAAGTTTAACCTTTGTAGCTCGAATAGTGTTATTCATATCATTGAAGGTGATTACGTACTTTTTAGCCATTTCAAGAAACCTCGACAGATTTTCATCATGCTCTGATAGATTCTTACCACAAACGGTAACGTTATCAATATAGGCATAAGTCGCCGACAAATGCTCCTTTTGGATATGCGTATCGATCACTCTCTGGAAACAGGTTACACCATTTGTTACCCCAAACGGAATACGTTTGAATTGGTATAGATTTCCGCATACTTCAAAAGCGGTATAAGCTTTTTCATCTTCTTTTATTATTACTTGATGATAAGCACTCTTGAGATCCAGTGTACTGAAATACTCGTGCCGTGATATATTCTCAATCATTCTATCGATTCTTGGTAGAGGATAAGCATCAAGGTAGGTAAATCGATTAATTGTATGACTATAATCAATAACCATCAGCTTTTTCTGACGCTCGTTAGTTGTAATCATGAGTTGTGACCGCCACGGAGAACGTGATGGCTCAATGATTTCTTCATTTAACAGTCGCTGGACTTCTGAACGGATAAACTGTTCATCGCGTTCGGAATATCATCTGGATTTGGTTGTAATTGGACGGCAGTCGGGAGACAGATTTTCGAACAAAGCAGGTGGGTCTACATTTGCAGCACTGAGAGAGTATAGCGAAAAGGTCGACTTTTGACCTGAGAATGGGATCACAACTCCTTCATGGAGAGCTAAAAAGTCGTGTCCAAGTAGCACGTCTGAACATAGATCGGGTAATATCGAAAGCTTGACGTTAGGGTAGTGATTAACTTTATGAATTATCGAAACAAAGCAGTGCCCATCGGTAGTGCTGGTTAGACAGGTAGAAGCCATCGTGATTTGAGTTCTAGACATCGTAATGGGCCACTTATGCTTCTGAACAATGAATTTGGATACATAACTTTCAGAGCTCCCGGTATCAACAATTGCGTGCAGTGTAACTCCGTTAACAGAAAGTGGTGTGACTGCTTTAGATAATGACTGTGGCGCTGCAGCGATCATAACAGCTGAGAGAGTACTATCGACCACAGCCGTAGCCGGTTTCTGTCGGGAAGATCGACACACGCTGGAAATGACCTTTCTTCCCACATAATTTGCACAGATCATCTCTTGCTGGACATTTAGTGCGTGGATGTCGTGTATAACCGCAGAAAAAGCAACTCTGACTACTTACAGCAAATGCGGTCTCATGAGACGTGCTGGATTTTTCCACATGATCAGGTACTGGTTGCGTTGAGACACGACTGATTGATCAAGGTGCATTATCATAGACCACTGATTGTTGATGGGCCATCTCCAACTGCCAAGAAAGTTAAACTGCCGTTTTCAGATCTAGTGATTTTTGTTCAAGCAAGCGTTGCCGAATATTGTTGGATTGCAAGCCGCGGATAAAAGCATCTCGAATTAATTCGTTTCGGTATTGCTCAGCACTCACTGATTTCAGATTACAGTCTTCAGCTAGGGACTTCAGAGTTTGCAAAAACTGCTCTAAAGATTGACCGCGTTCTTGTCTGGATGTTGATAATACACGGCAAGCAAAGATTTCATTTTTCGGTTGAACGTATAGATTTTCCAGTATGCTCAACGCCTCCTCAAACGTTCGGTTTTCATTGATGTGTTTTAAAACAGATGGAGAGACGTAATTTACTAGAGTGTCGAGCTTTTTCGGATAGAGGGAACCGATTGATGAGAGAAAGTTCGTAAATGTTTTATACCAGTGTTGTCAGTGGTCTCCAGCATCCGGTGAAAGAGGATTAATGTCGAATCGGTCCGGTTTGAGAAAGCGATCCATTGATAACCAGTTGTTTAAATTGTGGTAAATTGATTATAGAGAACCCAACGAGTAGAAAGTAAGAAGATCCCAGATTTGGGCTTTAAACAACTTGCTGATACAATATACGGCTGAAAAGGGAGAGGGATGCGTTTATATATGGTCACGAGTTTATAATATAAAAAGACAGTACAAGACAAACAGACAGCGATATACGACAATCCACTAAAACACTTGCTTGATGTGTGAAATGGAAAAGTGACACGCGGACATACCTTCTCCATTTTACGTCGCAATTCCTCTCTCATGGACTCTCCTTGCCTGTTTAAAGCGAAATTGGACCTACGCATGCAAAAGAATATCATTCGTGAGCCTTGCATTTGATATTCTCTATTCCTTTAATACTATTAGATTTTTAACATTTTCATTCATGCCGTAATCCTGTGGTGTTGTGAATTATTAATGTTTTAACCATAAATCCTTGAATCCTTGAATCTTTGAATCAAATTTGACGTGCTAATTGAACAAGCCTTAACAGCCGAGCTCGACGAAGCAACTAAACAAAGTTTTGCTTTTGAAAATAAAGAATTGCTCAAAAGCTGCTCACGGTGAGTCACTTTTTCCACCTGTGGTATGAATAAGAGCTGGATTGAGCGAATTGTTCAAACCAGACGGTTTTTGATGTTCAACCGAATGCCAACAGATAAATACGAATAAGTTGTTGGAGCCACTAAAAATAAAGCATATTAGACTGTCCAAAAAACTAATGTATTGAACGTGGAACTTTCTGGTATGTATTTACAAACTGAGGACCGACATTCACCCTTATTTATTTGAATCACGACAAACAGCTTCTGAATACTTTGAATCAAGCCATGCTGCAAGCAAGTGTTGAATAGACGAGCCACGGGCCCTAGTTGATTCGGCTCGAGGTTCCTCATTATCTTAGGGTGAATGTTGTCTGAACCAGCCGATTTTTATGAGTTAGTTGCTGCTAGAGCATGTTGAACCTCATTATCAGCAAAGGGTTATCCTCGAGTGCAGAACGCTATCCGACCTTATGTTAACTGGCATGCTTGCTGTATCTACTAAGCAATCGAGCTACTTAACAGATCGTAAATTCTTGAGAAAGGCCGAAGTTATTTCTGAGAGTATTGGAGGTCCGTCATGCTGTTAAAGACTGACAATACAATCTTGCGTTTTGCCTATCGATCGAGCATAACTATAGTAACGCTTCGAAAAATGTTTTTTTGCGTGCTAATCTTGATTCAAATTCACGTTTAGCCTTGTGTTGGGTTTCCACAGGCCAACGCCTGACCATTTTATACTTCGTCTTTCTTCTTCGTGTCTAAGAGTCTTTGTAAACCTTCCAGCCATGGTTCCGGATTTTAATCACCTGTCACATCGAATGTGTCCACCACTGTAGATTGTTGCGTCGATCGAACTGCACCAACAAGACAAACACATATTGCAAGTTAGACAGACATTGGTTTATACGCTACCAGTTGGTTGCTTTATCGCCATCTGCATGGTTAGACAAGATCTTGTTAACTTTCCTTGCGACAACGTTTCAGTCTACGCGTTTAAAATTCTACGGAAGTTTGGGAGGTGGTTTATAAATTCTGAGTGGATTGAGCAGATCATTTCATTTGAGTTCAGTAGTCAGAGTACTGCTAGCGGCTGATAATTCAAGCTAATTTTGATAATGTCATATATGCTATCGCATTATTTTAGCGTTTATACCGAAATCACAATTTAAGATCGACTGCAAACAACAAACACATTTATTGAATCATGGTTGTTAAATCATTTAAAAAAGCCTTAAACGGAAAGAAACCGATGACCGGGCTTTGTGGGACACGGGAGCTTGCAAATCTATGCTCGGAAAAAGCGTTGTTGCGACAAACATAATTTGTCCGCCAAAACTGAATATCCGCTATTTATCGAGCAGAACTCCGTCCATGTTTAATTACTCCAGCTCCGCGATTAGACGGCCTTCTGGTACACAGTCGCAATATTTCGGTAAAGCCAATACAAATTACATCAACCCACCAGCTGCATCGATAAGCATGAACATGCGTTCACGCGCTGTTAAAATTTTCGAGACAGAAAGCTCCTACGTGCCGTGGGGTCGCATTATTTTGAGCTCCTGATTATCAGGATATACTATTCTTACACTTACACATGTTGGACTTACACCTTGTTGGACTCTGCTCGAAGTCAGCTTTCTGGATATACCACCCTCGTAGCGTTATTCGATAATACGAGCAAATTCAGATTTCTCGTGATTTTCCCATATTCCTTCTATTCGTGCAACCCTGTTAATACTCCTCATGTCCGCAAAGGGATTAGTGTTATCGGAACGATCTTATTCTTCGCCGTCGACTGGTTATATTTTCAACATCGTGCGATCAACTATCGCCGGAATCAATTCTGACTTTGCTCTTATTAGTAAACACCGCTTTTCGACGCGCTTACGATCTTCATTATCGATCGCTCAACAGAACCACTGCCTGTGCAGAAACCACTGAACAGTGCTGCTCATAACCCTGACCGGATGACCCCGAAAAGGATATAAAGCGCACCTGAAGTCGACAACCAGCCAGAAACCGGCAGTATTGTGTAAGTGCGGGGGATGTGAGCAACACATTACTTTGGTCATCCATAAGCGCCTTGAGTGTTTGACCAAGAATCACTATGTGATTCTGTGTTTGAACATCGTGGTTCGTTGTACGAACCCTATGCAACAGTGGCATTCAAGTATAACTTTGTTTACCACAAATCCATTGTTTCAAGGCTCACCGAACCTAGTCTTACTGTCTCCACCTGATGACCGCAAACACCCAGAAACCGGTAGTGGTATGTAAGTGCCTGGGATGTGAGCAACACATTACTTTGTTCATCCATAAGCGCCTTGAATGCTTGACCAAGAGTCACTATGTGATTCTTTGTTTGAACAATGTGGTTCGTTGTACGAACCCTATGCAACAGTGGCATTCATGTTTACCATTTATCCACTGTTTCAAGGCTCAATGAACTTAATCGTGCCGACTAAATCTAATGAGGGCAAACAGCCATACTGAATTATTAGCGAGATCAAAATATTGATCAACTTCAAGTATTCGGTTGATGGAAGGATGGAATTTTGAGACGGGAGCCATTATATTTGTTTACATACAATATAGAACGAATGATTTATTCTGTAGGGCTTAACACAGTAAGGTAGAATAATTGGTTTTGATGGGATACTAAACCGACGTTTGCGTAACTTGAATTCGCATCTCAAATCGAAATGGGTAGCTTAATCAGAGATTAATTATTTCAGGTCGACATCAGCTGGGTTGAATAACATAGCAATTCAGTCCATATGCATTTGTGGTTGGTGAAATCAATCAATACTTTGGTTAACACAGTTATCACTGAAAATATTGCGCGCTGCATCCGAATCAAACTTACACGAATTTAAATCCACAGATAATGTGGTGTTGCACACCCTCTGTTGAACACAATACGCTATGGGAATCTTTGCTCAACAACGCCAATTTCATTGTCCTCACCCGTAACATGCCTTGTACATCCATGCTTAAACATGGGGGTGTGGATGCTTGTTTATGCTTAAGCATAAACACTTCAAACATTCTGAGGTCATAGATATTATTCACATTGTTAACACATTGAACAACTTATCTCACTCAAATAGCGAGCACTTCAGTTTCTCACTCACAATTTAGTCATCGACTATTCCCATCAAATTTTAATATTTTCCTCGGTATCTTGGGCAGATTGAGTCAATCCGTTAGAGGTTTGTACAGAGAATACGCCTGGTTTGATTCTTGATAGCTCATTTACTATCTTATAGAGAAGCTTAGGATTCGTTTCCATTCTCCTTAGCAAGTTTCAGAGTTGATATGCGAGAGAAAAAGCTGTGCTTTACAAATCCCACAAAAAATTACATCTTTCCAGATAAAAAATTAGCAGAATTTATTGTTAAATTTAATGGCCAAACGTAATACATACCACAATATATTGGCAACAAATACTTGTTCATGAATACATCTAGTGGTTTTTGTTCAACGGTCAATGTTTTCACATTGTACCACATGAGTATGAAAACTATTCCACAAGTGTACATTGTGGACTGAAAATGCGTATTTGCCGCAGTTCAACATGCTATGCTGTCGGCAAAGTTTAGATTGGTGGCCATGCAGATGTGTGCCGTGGAAAAGATGTAACAAATGGCTACAATGATGGTTTATTTTATTAAGCGCTGTCCAAATGAAGATTAGCGCTTCTCGTTGTCGTATGTATTGGGCTGAATGCAGTTTCAATATTCTAAGTCGCATTCCGTACGGTTAATTTGAAAGTCCAAGGAGTGGAGTTTCCATTATCTGAATATATTTTCTCAACCAGAAATCCCATGCTCGCATAGCATTTTCGCTACGAGAGCGGATCCCGTTTAAAATCAACTTGCAGATTACATTGACGTCAAACGAACCAAGGGCTCTTCTGAGGAGACCCAAGTTGCTTTCAGCTTTGCTGGTAGCGAGCCAACACTGCATTGTGTTTCCAAAGTCAGATTGAATAATCACACCGAAAAGGTTTTCAGAGTAGATGGGTTGAATAACATTTCAACCAATAAAATATTCTTCGTTCAACTTGACGTTGAGCGATAATCCGATGCATTTCGCGACATTCAGTGGCATTTCGTTATCCAGTGACCAGGCATAAATCACATCGATATCCCGTTGCAGGTTCGAAATGTCTGCTGTGGAGTTTATCTTGCGCGAAAGCTTCACTTAAGACTGTTGGAATTTCATCATGATCTTCAAGACTGACAATACAATCCCACGTTTTGCCTATCGATGGTGCATAACTCTAGTAACGCTTCGGATACTATTTTATACTGCGTGCCAACCATGATAAAAATCTCACGTTTTACATTATGTTGGGTTTCGGCATCCTAATGCCTAACCATTCTATGTCTCGTCCACCATCATTGTATCTGAGAATTTACGTAAGTTGACCGGCACGGTCCCGTTTTCTAATCACCCGTTACAACGCAGGTGTCCACAACCGCGTGTTGTTACCTCACTCGACATGCACCTAAAAGGCAAACCCATCTTGCAAGTAAGACGGACATTGGTGTATAAGGTGCCAGTTTGTTGCTTCATCGCCATCTGCCTTTGTAGTATTCCTGATTAAACTCTCCAAATGTTTGTGATATGATTTTACAGTGCCTTGGTATTCATCACAAATGTTTGGAAAAGATTGATTTGGCGTTGTGACCGTGAGATCAGGATTCCAGCCTTGAATAAATGAAGAAACATTAGAAAAGCGTCAAACTAGCTTGATGACGAAACGTCCATCAACAACTATACAAGCTCGGCGAGCACCAGCTGAACAACATCCTCATCCAGATATACGCAAATTCTCCTCTATTGCTGAAGGGTCAAACTAGTAAGCCATTATTGGATAAGGTGGGGACAATTAAACCTGATCCAATTCATGTGCCTATACACACGTAGATGGGTTAAACCCACGAGATAGAACGATAATCCGTATTTAGATGCATTTTGTGCTGTTTGTCATCCTTAGATTCAAGTTAATTTGTTCGTTTGTGCTAGATGGCTCTTTGTCTGCTTTTAGAACGACCAGAATGTCTATCTTCCAAGTTTCTTTTGTTGGCCACAATGAGAACAGGAGTATTATTTTCATAAGGTTGTTTGGTTACTATGTTTTTCAAAACATTGTAATTCCAACAATACATCTAATAAAACAAACCGAAGAACGTCGTGCTTGTTTGTAAGAACCCTATACATACAAGTATACTTTTCATTACAACTACATTAATGTTTGAAGGGTCACTGAACCAAATTTTACTGTCTTAACCAGAAGACGTTATTCTGCCAGAAACCGGTTGTGGTGTGTAAGTGATGGAGATGTGAGCACCACAATATATTGGTCGTTTATAAGCGCCTTGAGTGATTGGTCCATATTCAGTTGTGGTTCTGTATTTGAGCATTGTAATTATTTGTAAGTACCCTATGTAACAGTGACATACAAGTATATCGTTGTTTACCACTATATCACTGTTTCAAGGCTCACACAAACTGATCTAACTGTCTCCACCGGATGACGGCAAACAGCCAGAAACCGGTAGTGATGTGTAAGTGATTGGGGTGTCTGTACCACAATTTCTAAAACGAAAGACACTTTGTCGTACAATTTTTTTCTCAGCAAACATAGAGTAGTCTATAACTATTCCAAAAAATAATATGATGCATCAAATTTATTTTAAAATTCATCTTTCATGATATTGAAGTGAGCCAAAATGTTTAATACAATGGTTTCTAATCGCACAAACTGATTATCCACATCATAACAGTTTGCCCGTGAGTCTCGCACCGATTTGGATTATCACCCGACTTCCGGCTCATTATGCATTCATTATGCACATATCCCAGGATGGCATTTGGCCAACATTTGGTCTTTTATCAATTTCTTTTTCAGTTCAGGTTGAAGAGCTTGCCATCACTTCGTGTGCGTATGTAAATGCCTTCTGTCCTCGTCCAAAATGCGTGCTTCAGAAAGCACAGCAAAGAAAATGCCGAACAGCGTGAAGGCAAGAACACACCCTTGTTTGAAGCCTCGGCGAATTTCAAAGGCTTCTGAACTGCAACTGTTGAAATGGATTGAGCCTTTCATGCCTGAGTGGAACAAAATAACGAATTTGAGCAGCCTTTGGGGCAGCCTATCAGATCAAGCATTTTGAAAAGACCTTCCCTGCTGACGAAGTCGAATGCCTTCGTTAAATCAATAAAACAACGTATAATGGCATATGCTGTTCCCGACACTTTTCTTGAAGTTTTCTCAGGGAGAAGATCGTGTCAACTATTGATCTTCCCTTGCGGAAGCCACATTGAGATTCGAAGTAAATTCTATCAGCTAAAACTTGCAGCCGGATCTGTAAGACTTTAGCGAACAATTTGCCTACAACATTCAGAAGGGAGATTCCTTTGTAATTGTTGCAGTCGCCTCTGTCACCCTGATGAGATCCAACTTCGATGAATTAGGATAGCGTCTTGCTTATTCGCATGTTGATCAATATGGAATTAAGTATACAGTTTTCTTACACGGAATGGCTTCCACAATCCCAATAACAGTTTTCCGGTGGAAGATTTTTATCTCCTCGTATCTGATAAATGCGAGCAGCACAGAACAAATCGTGGTTTGTGCGTGAGATGAATGTACGCAATTAGGAAATTTTGTTGAAGACCATAGATTCAACCTCATTATATCTTGTTGGGAACATTATTAAACAGGTTGTTCGTCCCAAGTTTAGCCGAAAATTGCTTACAAGCTCCAATGTTTCTGGGCATGCAGTATGTCATCGTACTCTTCATCCATGATGAGTGCAAACTAAACGAAATCAGTTGTGGATTGTGTGTGTGTGTGTGAATGTGTGACTGAAATGCCTGCAAATATATTTTTTGTTTCAGTCCATGGGTTTAACAGTCTACACAGGATCAGGATACGTATCATTTCTAATATGAACAGTAATTCATGGACCCGTAGCCCGTTTAGTCAGTAATAACACGCGAGGGCAAATCCAGAGTGATTTGTATTCGGAAACGTAGCGAGGCCAGAATATCGATCGTTTATTTCAAACTATCCAATCAGCTGTCGACACACCTCAGGACACTCCATGGTTTTCGGCACAATGTAACATCGTGTATCAAACATAAACTACTTCCCCATTCCCGAAAAGCCAAGCAAACGCTGAGGTATTTGTGACCACTCATCCGTGCCAAGCCCATCGAACTATTCACAAAGTTGATCACGACGGTCCATAATGGAAGCACTGGACTCGAGTTTCGCTCTTATTTCAGCTCATCAGCAGTGCATATCCTCCGCTTCGGGGGTGGGGTTCGAACCCCCGACCACCATTGTATTCCCATGTCTTAAAGACCTGGGCTACCGTCCACCGTTTGACCGATCGCAATTAAGTGTTTATGAACTGTTCTCCAGACTGGCACATTTGAGTAGCTTTGTTTGCCCGACCAGTTCAGAAGGAGCCAGCAACATCTGTTGTGGTCGCCCAGCCGAACAAATCTCCGTGTCAGGTCTTCCCATCAGATACAGTGTAAGCTAACACCGATTAGATCTGATGGGCATTGTTGTTAAAGCGATATTTGGAGAATAAGTTGTTTATATTTGTGACCACTCGTCCGTGCCAAGCCCATCGAACTATTCAAAAAGTTGATCACGACGGTCCATAATGGAAGCACTGGACTCGAGTTTCGCTCTTATTTCAGCTCATCAGCAGTGCATATCCTCCGCTTCGGGGGTGGGGTTCGACCCCCGAACACCATTGTATTCCCATGGCTTAAAGACCTGGCTAAATCCGTCCACCGTTGACCGATCGCAATTAAGTGTTTATGAAATGTTCTCCAGACTGGCACATTTGAGTAGCTTTGTTTGCCCGACCAGTGTCAGAAGGAGCCAGCAACATCTGTTTTGTGGGTTCCGCCCAGCCGAACAAATCTTCCGTGTCAGGTCTGCCCCCAGATACGTGTAAGCAACAGCCGATTAGATCTGATGGGCATTGTTTGTTAAGCGATATTTGGAGAATAAGTTTGTTTATATTTGTGGCCACTCGTCCTTGCCCGCCCATCGAACGATGCACAAAGTTGCTCCGCCGGTCCATATGGCAGCACTGGACTCGCGTTTCGCGTCATTCTTTCAGGCTCCTCATCATGCATAGCCTCCGCTTCGGGGTGGGGTTCGAACCCCCGACCCCCATATGTCTTCCTCATGTCTTAAGCCCTTGGCTACCGCCACCGTTTGACCGTCGCAATAAAGTGTTTATGAACTGTGTCTCAGACGGGCACATTTTGAGTAGCTTTGGTTTGCCGAACCAGTTCCGAAGGAGCCAGCAAACATGTGTTGGGTCGCCCAGCCGAACAAATCTCCGTGTCAGGTCTTTTCCATCGGATACAGTGTAAGTTAACACGCAATTAGATATGGATGGGCATTGTTGTTTAAAGCGATATTTGGAGAATAGTTGTTTAATTTGTGACACTCGTCCGTGGCGAAGCCCTCGAACTCTTCAAAAAGTTGATCACGACCGGTCCTAATGGAAGCACTGACTCGAGTTTCGCTCATATTTCAGCGCATCAGCAGTGCATATCCTCCGCTTCGGGGTGGGGTTCGAACCCCCGCCACCATTGTATTCCCATGTCTTAAAGACAATGGGCGACCGTCACCGTTTGACCGATCGCAATTAAGTGTTTATGAACTGTTCTCCAGACTGGCACATTTGAGTAGCTTTGTTTGCCCGACCAGTTCAGAAGGAGCCAGCAACATGTGTTGTGGTCGCCCAGCCGAACAAATCTCCGTGTCAGGTCTTTCCATCGGATACAGTGTAAGTTAACACCAATTAGATCTGATGGGCATTGTTGTTTAAGCAAGGTTTGGAGAATATGTTGTTTATATTTGTGACCACTCATCCGTGCCAAGCCCATCGAACTATTCACAAAGTTTATCACGACGGTCCACAATGGAAGCACTGGACTCGAGTTTCGCTCTTATTTGAGCTCATCAGCAGTGCATATCCTCCGCTTCGGGGGTGGGGTTCGAACCCCCGACCACCATTGTATTCCCATGTCTTAAAGACCTGGGCTACCGTCCACCGTTTGACCAATCGCAATTAAGCGTTTATGAACTGTTCTCCAGACTGGCATATTTGAGTAGCTTTGTTTGCCCGACCAGTCCAGAAGGAGCCAGCAACATCTGTTGTGGTCGCCCAACCGAACAGATCTCCGTGTCAGGTCTTCCCATCAGATACAGTGTAAGCTAACACCGATTAGATCTGATGGGCATTGTTGTCTAAGCGATATTTGGAGAATATGTTGTTTATATTTGTGACTACTCATCCGTGCCAAGCCCATCAAACCATTCACAAAGTTGATCACGACGTTCCATATTCCTCTTTAATCATTACCCTCCTATCAATCGTGGGCCGGGGTCTAATTAGCAACATTGAAGATGTTGTTGCAGCACAAGAAGAGCTTCGATGTTATTCTATCAAAATCACCGGGTGTTTATTATTAGCGAAGATAGCATACAGCAAGATTGTTTTGACTTCTAACCGACCGCTGCTTCACGACCGGTTTGCCCGATGTAGTGTTTGCCACAGTGCGTGCACTGTATTTTGTACACTACGCTTGCGTTTTCATCTTTGGGTATTGCATCTTTCACTTTTGTGAGCACGTTACGTAGGGTTGCTGTTGGTTTGTGGGCGATAAAAATACCGTGAGGTCGTAGGAGTCTTGATGTCATTTCCGAGATGTCTTTGACGTATGGTTACGCCGCCCGTTGCATAACATCAGTCTGGTCTCGCCTAGGGCGTGTCGTTAGGCATCTACGGATAAAGTTCTTCAGGTATGCGTTTTTCTGGAATAGCTTGTATAAATATTGTTCTTCCTCTTTTTGCAGTGTGAGCGTGCTGCAGTGTGTTCTAGCGCGTTGAAACAACGTCCGAACGCAGCTTTTCTTGTGTGCTGTTGGGTGGTTACTTTGAAGTTCAAGATTTGGTCGGTGTGGCTCAGCTTTCTATAGACATTGGGCTGTAGTTCGCCGTTACTCAGTGTGGTGACTTGCACGTCTAAAAATGGTAATTGACCGCTTGTTTCTTTTCCATTGTGAACTGTATACCATTGAATACACAGTCGAGTAATCGTGAAGTTTCCTCAAGTCTTGATTGTTTAATAATCACGAAAGTATCGTCCACGTAGCGTACCCATAGGGTGGGTTGTATCAATGGTAAAGAGATCTGTTCCAGCCTCTGCATTACGATTTCAGCGATTAGTCCTGAGAAGAAAGCGCAAACATAGTGTACAAAATACAGTGCACGCACTGTGACAAACACTACATCGGGCAAACCGGTCGAAAACTAAAAACTCGAATCCATGAGCATCAACTAGCCGTACGACGTCACGACACCAAGTCTCTCATATCAACGCACGTCGACAACGAAGATCACGAGATGGACTGGCATAACTGCCACATCTTGGGTCAAGCTAATAACAAAGCAGCACGAGAGTTCATCGAAGCCTGGCACTCCGGTGAACGATCGATCAACGAACACATAAGCTTGGGCGACATCTACGCACGGATACGACTGAGACGAAGAACCGAAAAGGCAGCCAATCAATCAATCAATCACATCGGATCGCGTGACCAGTGGTCGGCCGGCCAAGTACCATCGTCAGTGCCACTTCGAGCAGTCAATTTGCCAACAATCGCTGAAGATGTTGTCCAGTCTGGCAACAAAACGTCCGATGCAAACTCAACAAGCTCGGAGAACAAATTCAAGTAAGCTGCAACAACGACCCGAGCTACAAATATTTCAAACAATACTATTCCTCCACTGTTTCAAGCGGATGCGGATCCTGATCTTACTGTCCCTATCTGATGAGTGCAAACAGCACGAAACCGGTCGTGGGGTGTGACGGAAAAGCATGCAAATGAATTTTTTGATACGGTTCTTGTTTTACACGCTGCACGTTAAATGAGCATGACAAATATTGAAAAGATGAATCACGTACTTCTCTTGATGCTTGAACGTTCTAATATTTTGAAAGGAAAAATACCGATTATGTAGGGACATCAAATTTGGAATTGTACATTAATCTTATCATCAATTGAACATAGCTGAACATTTCTCAATGTATGAGGTTGATTATAAATTGATCGAGTTTTACAATACAAACAGCCAGGTAACTTTTTTGATATTACCAATATTTGAAAAGAATATTCTTACATTGTACGTACTGATCGTGATTTTTACTACATTGTTAGAATGAAATCAAAATCAGAAAAAGGAAAACTGTGATGGATTGATTGCGGTTACAAATATTTTCACATGTGCCTGCAGCTCATCACATCTGAACGTGCAATTTACAGAATCGGCTTATTTTCGTCATTTTTCGATCGCTTCAAAACATGCGGATCCTAATCCCAACTTACTAAATTAGTGCAGAAATTAAGAAACCGGTGTGTGTGTGTGTGTGTGACTGAAAATGCATGTAGATATAATATTTCAGTTGACGCGTTTAAACGCATCCACGAAACTTCCAACGCTTTGTATACCATTGAACAGTAATTGGATAACAGTATTGCTCTTGTACTCTATATTTTTAATTGAAGAACAACAATTACCACAGTGATGTGTTGCTCACATCCCCGAAATTACGTTTCACTACCAGTTATCTGCAGAAACCGCATGCTGTTTGTGAAGACAAAAATGTTGATATACAGCGCGTGCGAGCTAAATGCTTTACGGTATCTAAGCGTAATCTGGATCGTCCGCGCACGACACGATCATGAGCTCAGAGCTTGACCTTTTAGTTGCAAAAGTTGTCTCATGAATATCGTTGAAATGTAAAGGAACTTCATTGATATACCAACTTTCTGGAAGGCAATAAGTTAAGCCTTAATGAATTGATTGGAGATGATTAACAATTGATGAGATCAGGTTGCAGCGAGTAAGTTTATCACTTTGTACATCAATGACGTTTTCTCACAACGAGAAAATCGATATTTCAATATCGATTTTAGAATGCCCCCATAATGAAAACGTTTCAGTCACCATAACGTATTTTGAAACGAGTAGCGGACACTGAGAAAGTGAACTTTACAGAAACGTGACGCAATATACGAACGAACGTGGTGAGAAATAAATGCGGTACAGAGATCGAAGACGAAATGCGTAGAAACAAATTCAAGTTTCAATATTTATGATTTAAAATTCAATCAACCTTATGATAACCAGAGAGTCAATGTTTAGGTCAAAATGAATATGATTCAATAAAATAAATGGGACCCCATGACTGGAATAGTTATTTGAAATTTATAACCAATTCACTGATAGGGTTGAGTTGATTGAGTTTACCTGACCGGTAGGTAGGGAATTCCAAACAAATTCCCCTTCACCTAATCAAAATACCAGCGACGGTACCGTTTGGAGTGTGACCTCGGGTGTTGCCAGAAGTTCGATATTGGAATGATTTATCCAGGGGGTGGAAAACAGTAGTCAGAACTACGTGCGCAAGGACAAGATTTCCTTTCATTCTTCTCTGTAAAAGTGTCCTCGGGCCCAGC
>JACCGJ010020468.1:0-11548 GCA_013407085.1 Atriophallophorus winterbourni
ATTTGAGGGCTCTGAACGATTATACCGTATTTCCAATCAGTCAGCATGACACTTCTGGACTGCGATTCACAGTATATCTGAGTCAGAGATATGCATAAAAATTGTGTACAATGCTTTACTATACTTGGGGTAATTTTATCATAACCAGGGTATTTTCTAGGATTCAACGATAGTAGAGTTCCCAACACCACTTCTTTGGGAATGGTTATTATGTCCAATGTTACAGGATGCGTTATTTCTGGATCTAGCTGTATATCCTTGCTTTCCTTCGGGCAAAATACTTTACCGTAATAATTTACTAGAACATCTACGGTGTCATCTGCATTTGTGGTCATTCCAGAGTGCGTCCGTAAGGTTCCGCTGAACACTACTTGTTCACAATCTGGTAAAGAAGCTTTGGATTCCGCTCCATTTTAGACATCATATTAGCTTGATACTGTATTTTGTCTTCAGTAATAAGCTTAATAACTTGGTTCCTAAGTGTTCGCTAGGTCTCCCATCTGGATTCGTTGGTTAACCGGCGATGGTTTCTCCAAGCCATATTTCGCATTATAATCCATTTCCGAGTGCAAATGCGGATTTTAAATCCGAATCAATTACCATACCAGTACCTGTTTCTGGCTGTTTGCTGTCATCAGGTGTAGACAGTAAGTTTAGGTTCAGTGAGCTTTGAAACAGTGGATAAATGGTACACAAGGTAATACTTGAATGCCACTGTTACATAGGGTTCGTACTACGAACCACGATGTTCAAACACAGAATCACAAATGATTCGTGGTCAAGCACTCGAGGCGCTTATGGATGACGAAAGTAATCTGTTGCTCACATCCCCCGAAATTACATTCCACTACCTGTTTCTGGCTGTTTGCCATCATCAGGTGGAGACAATAAGATTAGGTTCAGTGAGCGTTGAAACAGTGGAAAAGCAGCAAAGATAAACTTGTTTGCCACTGTTTAGGTGCGAATGCTGAGTTAGAGTTGATTTCCCGGTTAAGCTTGCTAGACCAGTGCCCTTTTACTCCGATACCTTCAATTTGCCAATCGTTAATAAAACTTGGGGAGCTTCATAATTTAGATGAATTTTGTTGTATCGTTTGTTCGCTCTGCTCGACATAGGTAGTCGAAATTGAAGACCAAATGGTCGCTCGAACCTAGCGGACAATCGAACGTAATGTTTTCGAATGAGTCTTCTTCAGTTGTCAAGATCAGATCGAGCATTGAAGGCATATCTGTTCCTCTGTATCTTAGTATTGCTTTCCACGTGATGATACAAGGGAAATTCGTCAAAAAGCTGCTGGATGACGGCAGCAGTGGAGGTCTGAAAATTTTTGTTAGTCTTCAGCAAGTTAGGCAGATTACAGTCTCTCATGATCAAGATTCTGGTATGATATCTCGAGGCAATCAAGCTTAGCTTGTTGAGTAGAGTCATATTATACAATTCCGGGGGTGCTGTTTGACGATATATTACGCTGATTGTGCAATCTTTACCTGAGTGTTTGTCAGTCTCTGAACTCGCAGTCGTTTTTGTACAGTTTCTTGGTTCATGTCTGCATAAATGACCGATATAGCGTACTCCTGGTATTGATTATTGATTGATTGATAATCGATTAATTGATAATTGATTGATTGATTGATTGATTGATTGATAATTGCAATAGCATCAGCAGTCAGGGTAACGTCACATATTAACTTTATCGTGACAAATAAAACAACTAGCGTGTCGGGCTTTGTGACTTAACGCCTTCCGACAAATTTGGCACACGTGACCGCCATCGCTGGTCTTCGCTCGTAAGGTCATGACGTCGGGGTGAAAAGATTTATCGATCTGTGTGGTGAATGGATATGCGCGCGTCGGCTCGTATGAAGCGAAGTCGAGTCCAAATCGGGTTAAAAGTTGCGGGGAGTGGGTGAGTGAATAGCCTCGCCACAGGAAATGTGGATAACAAAATTCGTCGTAGCTCCTTGAGATTGGATCTGATTTTCTGTTCCAATATGTCAAGCGAAATGGGAAAACAAGCTCTTTCGAACGGTGGCAAAGTCAATCAAATATTCAGTGCTACACGCAAACTTGCCCGCGTAGGTCTAGTTTGGTTCAAAATGTAGAAACTTGTTTTTTTCTAAAACTCCATGTTTTATCTCCGGAAATGTTATGTTCACAATGCTTGTGTTACAGGAATCCAAAAAGGTGTAATTTATCCAGATAGGATGAGATGGTAGTGAAGTAGATGCAAAAAGGCTGTAGCACAGATGTATGCGACCGCACAGCGCGTTGGCAGTCAATCGTTGTCTCTGGGTACTTACGTAGCGTTTGGGAAAGGGCTTGTGGTATAAATGTATCCCAAGTCTACTCTATCTCCTAGATTCTACGACTTACCTAAAATACTAAAAATAAAGTAACCATTCCTGTAAGTCCTTTCGTCGATGGTATAGGATCACCGGCGAACGACTTAGCTTATTTGTTGAAACCTTAAGTAGGCAATACGGCCTCGTTCATCAAGTACGCATATGATTTTGCAGCAGGCTTAAAGTCGGTAACTATTGATGACGGTGAAATAATGGTTAGCTTTGATGTGAGCGCTTTGTTCACCAACGATGGAGGACAGAAGTATGCGACCGCACTGCAGGTATACGACATTTCCGAGTCTCGTCTTATTGTAGAAACCGTGGTTCATTAGGCGAGTTTGGGGTGGAAGCTCACTCATTCTGACATCCGTTGGGAGATACCAATGATTCGATTTCCAGTTAACCCTAATTGATTCCATCATATCTCTGGTTAAAAATATTATTTTTAAAGGTTTCGGCCGTCACATTTCTAGTTTCGTGATAGAAGTATTCTAAACGTGTCCACCACATTATATCCTGATATCCGAGGATATTTCAATGTAAATCACTGTTTGTAATCGTGGCGCTGTATTTTACTAAACGAAGCAGTGTTAGTTTGTTCGGGAACAACAAGAAGAACCAAGCTTCTTTGGTCAGATTTATCGCGATTGTTCAAATTACCTTTTCTCTCCCACCATGGAATATCTGCAAGTATGCGACATTTAGTCTGTGGACATGCACGGAGCAAATATTGGTTGAGAAGAACTTCGTTTATCTATTTTGGATTTTAAGAGATATCCTCAGTAAACGCGGTTCGTCAAGATGAGAAGAATTGGGTGCCGACTAAGGCGGGTGGCTAGAGCCAAGGGTTCAAAGATTCAAAGTATTATGGTTAAATATTTTATACTTTACAACACGACAGGATTACGGTATGAATAATAATGTGAAAAATATTATCGTATTGAAGAAGTAAATTATATCAAATGTGAGACACACGAGTGAATTTCTTTTGTATATATGAGTCCCATTTCACTTCAGGCAAGGAGAGTCCACCACATGTTGTGGTAGCGAATTCCAAAGAAATAAAGGACGTACGGCGAAAAAGTGGCTCTGGCAATCAATACGGGAACTTTAGACGTAAAGGGATAAGGTATGTCCGCGTGTCACTTCCTCATCACAAACATCAAGCAAGTGTCTTGGTAATTTTCCTTCAGTAGAAATAATTCTTTAGATGAAAATAATATCGCATTGTATCCACATAGACCCAGCCGTCACATTTTTTGGGTGTACGAAACATTACGAAGAACCATCAATAACCTTGTTGCTCTGTGATTAATTTTATAAAACAAAACAATATATTTTCGCAACCAAGGTCCTCAGACCTCTACCGTATACATAATCTTATGGCGAATGTAGACATTCTTATTCCATGGTATCTAAATCAGCGACAATCATCCAAATATTCTTTGAAACATGCCTAACAATCTGCTGGCATGCCGATATATTCTAGCAGTGAACCGTGCACTTTATTTTGAACTAACCCATACTCCTAGATCTTTTTCCAACGCGCTCCATGCCAAATTTTCAGTCCTCAATCGATATGCCTAAGGAAAATTCTTGTCAAGCTAAAGCATCTTATTTTTCCCTATCATTAATAGCCGCCCAATCTGAAACTTTGTCCAAATCCCTTTGCAGTTACTGACAGTAATCTTCAGAACAGTGGTCATCAAGTTCATCACATGTTCACCATTTCTAAATACTGTTCCGATGCATGCGAATTTTGTTTTGTTTTGTCGATACCAGATCAATCCAAACAGCAGGAGTGCGGTCGTGTGATGTTTGTGTGATGAAAATGGATGCAAATGAGGATATTTGTCAAGACCAAGGGTTTAATACAATTTTCATTTCTTGGGTGTTTGGGCATAAATAGGTTGATATTGTTAACATCTTCTAACCGTGGTTTACAAATTCATCATATTTTGGCCATATTTTTATTATTTTATGTCATGCGCTTCCTGATCCCACTACTCCCTACCTATTGAACTTGAACAGCACGAAACTGGTTGTAGAGCATGTGTTATCGATGTAAATAAAGCAAATGTTCATATATAACATTAATTGTGTTCAAAATTCTCCATATGCACTATATGTAAAACAGAACTGCTTCACCGATTCAACAATAGACGAATGAATTTATGTATGTAATCGATAACCCAAATTAGTGCTTCTGATACTAAATTGTTTGAAGCTTTCAAGTCAATCCGAACATGACAATCAACCTCATCAAAAACAGCTAAATATTTTTTGCCATTCTGCACAACAAAGCACAATTTCTCCGCAGTACAAAAACTATATTTCCAAATATAGTAAATTCTGTCTCAATAAATGCTCCAAGCAAGTGGCTAGAATTAAATACACGATTCGCAATTATACTAGTTAACATTTACATGTGTTTGGACACATGCTTTGAACAGTTTAGTCGTACCAGCCTTATCCAACAGTGGCATACAAGCGCTCCTTGTTTATCATTTCTCCACTGTTTCAAGCGCATGCGGATCCTGATCCTACTGTCCCTACCTGATGAGTGCAAACAGCACGAAACCGGTCGTGGGGTGTGTGTGACGGAAAAGCATGCAAATGAATATTTTGGTTTATGGTTATGGGTTTAATCCCATTTAACATGTGCTTGACACATGCTTTGAACAGGTTGGTCGTACCAGCCTTATCCAACAGTGGCATACAAGCGCTCCTTGTTTACCATTCCTCCACTGTTTCAAGCGCATGCGGATCCTGATCTTACTGTCCCTACCTGATGAGTGCAAACATCACGAAACCGGTCGTGGGGTGTGAATGACGGAAAAGCATGCAAATGAATATTTTGTTTCATGGTTATGGGTTTAACCCCATTTAACATGTGTTTGGACACATGCTTTGAACAGGTTGGTCGTACCAGCCTTTTCCAACAGTGGCATACAAGCGCTCCTTGTTTACCATTCTTCCACTGTTTCAAGCGCATGCAGATCCTGATCTTACTGTCCCTACCTGATGAGTGCAAGCAGCACGAAACCGGTCGTGGGGTGTGAATGACGGAAAAGCATGCAAATGAATATTTTGTTTCATGGTTATGGGTTTAACCCCATTTAACATGTGTTTGGACACATTCTTTGAACAGGTTGGTCGTACCAGCCTTGTCCAACAGTGGCATACAAGCGCTCCTTGCTTACCATTCTTCCACTGTTTCAAGCGCATGCGGATCCTGATCTTACTGTCCCTACCTGATGAGTGCAAACCTCACGAAACCGGTCGTGGGGTGTGTGTTGACGGAAAAGCATGCAAATGAATAATTTTGGTTTATGGTTATGGTTGAATCCATTTAACATGTGCTTGACACATGCTTTTGAACAGGTTGGTCGTACCCACCTTATCCAACAGTGGCATACAAGCGCAACTTGTTTGCCATTCTCCCACTGTTGCAAGCGCATGCGGATCCTGATCCTACTGTCCCAACATGAATAGTGCAAACAGCACGTAACCGGTCGTGGGGGCGTTTTGTGACGGAAAAGCATGCCAAATTTCTTTTTATTAGTTATCCTTCCTGGTAATTTTTGAAGGGGGTTTATTCTGTCATTATTTCGAACACATATTTGTCATGTTTTATTTGCCATCCATCTTTTTCGCATTCCCGAAGAATCCACGCCATCTTCGCTGTTAATTTCATGAATTAATGCAGGTTTTTTAATCCTTTGCCGTGTATGATTAGCCTTCGGCGAATAGGCGATTGAAACGACAGTTGATAGCATTCCGCAAAACATAACTTTGAAGTGGCTTTCAAGTATAACTTTGTTACTACTTTCCCTGTTTCAACGCTAGTGAAACTGAATGTTACCGTATTCTCTGTTGACGGCAACAGCGGCAACCGGCTGTTGGTGGTGTGACATTGGTGATTTTTCCATCTGATTTATCCCCAATCTGATGGATTTACAAATTGTTCATTTTAGATCGATCCATTTTGCCATCAACGTTTATTATCTGTTGCTCTTGTTCCATTTTAGTGCCAGATAGATCCACTATTAATTTGTAAAGATAATTAGTTTGAAATTATCAATTCCGCAATTGGGGTCAATCGAACACTACCGGTTTTTGTGTAGTTCACCCCCTTCGGCGCAACGTCATAAGCAGGACGCACCAATATTCAATCAACAACAATAAAAACAGAAATAAGTTCGTGGAAGAACTAAATGAAAACGCTCGGTTTTGAGCATGTCCTAAAACAAGAACTGATGGAGATTATCAACGGTTGTTGACCAAAACTTAATTCACCACGGTGAGTGAAACAAAAACAATATAACAATGGATCAAATGGAAATGGTAAGTGCGAAATTATCTGACAAATCAAAAATAATTGATAACTGGTAGCAGTATCACCTACCCCTGTGTGGGTCTTCCTGGTTCGGTTTTTTATGAGATTCGCCTAGAAGGTTGTAATTTAATTATTCTTGACTAACTCTCGTTTCCTTGCCATTTATAAACCGATGGTTTTTAAAGATAAACTCTTCATCAAGGACTGTGAAACGTGACACAATGAACGTCTAGATAGAGAAAGGAAGGCAGATAATTTTTATTCGCTTGATGCTTCACGAGATGTGGGTCAAGGATTCAAAGATTTATGGTTAATTAGCGTAGACTTCAGACGTCAAATGATTATGGTATGAATAAAAATATGATTAAAATAGTTGTTATTGGTGTTGGCCTCCTTCCGTCGATGTCGACCATGTATATACATCACATCGTATGAATTTTCATGTTCTACAGGTTTTTGAATGAATAAGCAGTTCGATTCGGGAGGAACAATCTCTCTCGCAGCACTTGCAAAAAACTCAGAACTCGGACGATGGGTGTCAGTTGCATGACAGCGGCGTGATCTGTGTACAGCAACCAAGAGCGGTAACGGCTCTTCCCAAGCTTTCAAACGACGCTTTACAAAATGCCTTCAATAAGAGCGGTCAAGAGCAATTTCTTTTATACTAGTGGGGTCAAGTCAAAGAGCTTTCATATCTTGAAAATGAAGTTTGCAATGAATCGGTTATAGTAAGTTTTTGGTAACTTATCGCTTCTGTGTTCAGAACCACTAGATTCAAGATTCAAGAATTTATGGTCACCGAAAAGCACATAGCTTCATAATTACCATATCTTAGTAAATATTTGTTCAAAAAGAGGTATAAAAAACAATTATACGATGTCACTGGAGTCAAGTAATATGCTTATACTGAGTCAACACACAGGCATCGTCAAATCGTTATGTAACAAACAAGTGTCCACGTTTCGAGTTAATGTTTTGATACAGGGAGTGGTGATAATTGCTTGGGGAAGGGCATTCCACAGAAAACAGATACATGTACCGAATAGAAATATCGGCGAATGAGGAATTTGTAGTGCCGCTCAGTGTCTACGTGTAATTCCTGACTCACGGTATTTGAACAAATGTTTGAGTGGACGATCTGGAGTATTCAATATTTTGTATGCAATGATAACGCCACTTCGAAGTCTACGTTGAATGGGAGTGAGGAGCTTTAGCTTTTTCAACCTTTCTATGTATGTAAGGTCTCGAAAACCACGCACGAGTTTGGTTGCACGATGATATATCCTGTCAAACAATCCACGTAGTCCATGCCTGCGATGCATGTTCCATTGTGGGAATTAAGTAGGTCCTAATGATACTTGGCAACGTTCCAGGCGTGAAGGTTCTGAAGATCCGTCACAGCATACCTAGAAGCTTTGAAGCACGCTTGTAAATGACCTCACAATGTACGCTGTTAATCAGGCTGTCACCTATCCAGACTCTTATATAATTCTCCGATTTTGTCCATCTCAAAGTCGTCTGCCCAAGGTGATATTCGTACTGAAATGGCTTATCGATTTGCAGTAACTTGCATTTTTGGAAATTGAACGGCAGTTTATTTCTAACTGACCATTCGTGTAGTGCATCTAAATCACTTTGCAGTTTTACGCAGTCTGCAATTGATTTTATTCGCATCCAAAGTACAACATCATCCGTAAAAAGGGCTGCCTTGCATGAGAGCGTCTCAGGTAAATCATTTATGTAAAGGAAAGGAAAAGCACTGGTCCGAGGACGTAACCTTGCGGTACACCACTGGAGGTATCAATGGCTCGTGATTTTACCCCGTTAACTCGAACGGTTGCCTTACGCCAATTGAGGTAGCTTTCGAACCATACAAGTAGCTGCCCGTCAATACCAATCTGTTTCAGCTTTTGTAATAACAGGAAATGATCAACTCTGTCGAAAGCTTTCGACATATCCAGATAGCACGCGTGAAATTATTGCCATGAATATTAAAAAAGAGTATTTTAACATTCCTCCTTAATTTCTCAAATAATAGGGAATAATTCTAAATGCCGTTCATTGAAAAACGAAATGTTCATCGTTAACTGTCCCAGTTTGAAGTTCAAACGGACGTATCCATTCTTGTTATATTCAATTCAAAATCCATTTTTTTGAAAATGTCTCATATAATGGACAAATTGAATGAAAGTTTAAATTCCATGCTATTTTTACACGACAGTGTATAGTATCACAGTTGAATCAGATGAACACAGCTAATTTACTTTGAAATGTACCGATTTTATAATAATACAGTTAATAATAGAAAATAAATTACCAATAGCACTTCTAGCGTACGCATTTTATTAAGTATTCCGTACTTTTTCACATTCGTATGTAATATGTTTGCATCGTGCCGCAAGGAACACAAATAAGCCTTGAAATATATTCAGACCAGAGAAACAGCAAGCTTCAAATTAATCGCAAAACTATCACCTTCATCAAAAAAGTCTATACTAAAATTAGCAACATAAGACAGTCCTCAAGGTAGTCACCTCGACATAACTGACATTATCTTATCTTTTATCATGTTTATGATCGCCGGATTGGTTTGACTTAAGGGAATTACTTTGAAAAATAATAGGATGTTACAGCTTATGCAAAAGCAGCGATGTTATCACTTAGCCATGTAAGAGCAACACATAGGAATAACAAAAATTGCTACGTTTAAAGTACATTAATGCTATTAGTAAATTGCATGAGTAACGTTTAAATGATTACTGAGATTTTAAAATGTGGAGCTTAATTAGAACTACCGAAAACGAAATCTTTCCTCCCATTTATGATTTTTTATAAAAAAAGACTATCTTATGTCACATTCTGATGCACGTAAGTCCCCCAGTAAGCTGAGCAATATAGTTAATAATTTCGGAGCGGAGATAGTTGAGTATGGCTCGAATTATATTTCAGGTATGCTTTGGGATAGAAATCAAATTTAACATTGACAATTTTCTGTGAACTCCATTGTCCTAATTTCAATATCTCATATGGATCAGCATAATCATCATCTGTATAAAATCGCATAAATGCTGGTTGAGGCATTTTTCGGATCGGGCACAGAAAAAAACTAGAAAAATATCTAAAACCAACAACAATCAGGTGAAAAACTGAACTGGATACTCCGAAAATATTAGCAGACAAATATTTTCGAGTTTTTTGTTTACAAATCCTGAACAATACGGCGTTGTGTAATAATGACGTCTGCTCCCGAATTTACGTTGAATTGATAAATTGGCAATGAAAAAACGGAGCAATGAAATGTCGCGCTTGATTAAGTGTCTCGGTTCGTTTTCTCAAGCGTGTCAAAAGTGAATCCAATAGAAAAGGTTGAAAAATGTCTGGTAAACATATACAAAAGTCATAATTTTCAAGTATTCTATATATGGGGGGAAAGACAAGTTTTCAATTAGCGTTGATTTCAACTATTTGAAAACTTTTATGAAGTTTGTTGAAAGTTGGATGTTAAAATGAACCCAATTTATTGAAAGAGAATAGAAAAAACTAAAAAAATAATAAATTGAATGATATTCTCGAGAGTCCTGTTATTAAATTAAAAATCTCTAGCTTGGCCCAGTCAATGTTCAGCAATGTTTAGCATGTAATCAATTTCTATTACATGTTGTTTCCTAGTATGAAATGGAGAACCACTAAATAACCTCAAATGGGTAAAAAGAAATTTTAAAATATCGTATTGGGTGTTAATAAACAAACAAACGATTATCTATCTTGAACGTTTCCAATCAATGTGATAGATGTCTATCATTGCGCAATAATATATTGTAGAAAAAGGTCATATGCATAACAAAAGCATGCGTATTACGAACATTCTGAGGATATGCGAAAAACTCTAGGTCATAAAAATACAATTATATAAAGCACTGAAAAATATAGAGAAGAGACAAACCGCCTTTACAGTTATAACCTCTGTTGCGTTATTTGTGCAGACATCAGAGAAAGTCAACCTAACCAAAATCACGTACCCCCATGCCAATCCAAAATTTCGCAACTTCATTGAAAAATTTCACAGTACAAGAAAACTTTATTTGATCAAACAGTTTAGTACGTACAAGCAGAAGATAAATCGCGTGGTTATCTTGTGTTAACACAACGATATCCTCACCCTATCTGTATCGGTGATAAGTTTGATCTGAATTTAAATTCGATGTCGTGCCAACCATATCACTATATATAGTCTTCTATATCTCTCTCATCTCTCTATCATTCCTAATATCTATCTATTATCTATCTTGATATGGTTGGCACGACATCGAATTTAAATTCAGATCAAACTTATCACCGATACAGATAGGGTGAGGATATCGTTGTGTTAACACAAGATAACCACGCGATTTATCTTCTGCCTGTACGTACTAAACTGTTTGAGCAATTACAGTTTTCTTGTACTGTGAAATTTTTCAATGAAGTTGCGAAATTTTGGATTGGCATGGGGGTACGTGGTTTTGGTTGGGTCGACTTTCTCTGATGTCTGCAAAAATAACGTAACAGAGGTTATAACTGTAAAGGCGGTTTGTCTCTATATTTTTCAGTGCTTTATATAATTGCGTTTTCATGACCTAGAGTTTTTCGCATATCCTCAGAATGTTTGTAATACGCGTGCTTTTGTTATGCATATGACCTTTTTCTACAATATATTATTGCGCAATGATAGACATCTATCACATTGATTGGAAACGTTCAAGATAGATAATCGTTTGTTTGTTTATTAACACCCAATACGATATTTTAAAATTTCTTTTTACCCATTTGAGGTTATTGAGTGGTTCTCCATTTCATACTAGGAAACAATATGTAATAGAAAATGATTAC
>JACCGJ010020470.1:0-28248 GCA_013407085.1 Atriophallophorus winterbourni
GGATGTCCTTCAGTAGACACAATGCAATATGTCAGAAAAAAATCACGTCGTATCCTCCTTTGGGTAACGTCGGGCCTAAACTGATCTGTTTGGTTATTTTCACATCTGAGATATACAAATTGAACCATGCAAATTGATGCGATGCTGTGCACGTGAAAATTCTGCCAGTGTGATACACATACATTTCAGTCAGCGATAGTAAAGGCGATAATTTAAACACATTGAATGGTTTCCCAGTATCAACCAAAAACACGTTGCAGCTCGATTACAAGCTTTACTGAGTGTCAGTTGGTTTTGGATTTAAAAACATTGTAAGTGACATACGTCGTGAAACATTACATTGCAAACTGGAAGTTTCAGATTTAATATTTCCTAAGTCTATCATTAATTCTAATAATGCTAAATAAAGCCGAAACCCGTTTCAAGTATTTTTTTACATTTAAGCGAAATATGTTTCAAAGATTATGTACTGATAAGTAGTAACAATAATGAAATTGACTTCGGAAAAGGCAATATATTTGGTGGTTGCGACAAAACCGAATATGATAAACGAGTTGTAGAAGTTGCATTAATTAGTCAAATTCAAATACGTTTGTGACTACATACATCCGTTAATCGTTTATTCTGGCACACATGTTGAAGAGGTTAGTTTTGAGAGCATGAACAAAACTCGCTATTCGCAATTATTACAATGAGACACACACACCATGGACAGTATCATTATTTACGGTCGGCCTAAGAATTTTGCACCTCGAACCGTCGCTGTCTCTAAGGAACCTAGGTTGAGCACCTAGTAATAATGGTTATCCCTTGTACCCAATATCTATGTTGATGTGATTTGACCATGACCATAAACAATAATCGTTAATTCATGCGGACCATCATACTCACTGCACGAGCGCTATTGTTTTGTTTGCATTTTATCATGTTTGCCAATGCCTCGACTCTTGCATCGTTTACTATTTTTTTATTGTCCAAGTTCTGCGTCTACTTTTCGTTCGCTCGATTGCTAAGCACAACAGAATGAATCGTTTGCGGGGTCGCTTATTGCCAAGGCATGCACATATAATTTTGTCCACATGTATCTATGTCTTTCTTGTTCAAATTCTATAATCCACTTCAAGAAATAATTTTTACGAATGATGTTATCCGGTTTATTGACATTCATGAGAAAACATTTTTGGCTGCTTTCAAAATTTTCAAAACAAGTTAAAAAATAATAAAAACATTTACATTTGGTTTGTTACACTTTCGTAATGCTTCAATTCAAGGCAAAAAACAATCAAATTCCGATTTTCAACATTCTGACAAATAGCGCGACATCTCCTTTGTATGCAATAATAAAATCACAAAAATAATTCGTTTGTTAAATTCTCAAAATTGCCAATCTAATTTCACATTGCATTCATTTAAATAGGTAAGCCAATGTTCTGTTTTAAAATGATTTCAAATGGTTTTGCATCTTAAAGACAACACACGGTGTTTTTGAGTTCACGATCTCTGATCAGATATTTCATCTCAATATTTAAGTTGTCTAGTATAATAAATATCATTATCCGATATAAATGATGATTGCAAACAGCACAAAACCGGTGGTGGTGGTGTGTTTGTAATGGATGTGCATGTAAATAAGTAACTTTATGCTGTCCACATTGCTATTGCTTAACGTGAATATACTAGATGCAAAGCGATTCAGCCAGATTGTCTGCTTCAGTTGACATGATATGTCATCCCACAGGAGTACAGGATACCGCGATTTAGAAGATCAACAACGGGTATTGGGTAAAAAGGAAATTAGACAATGTTTAGCCTAAAGAGTGCTATAATTAACAAATACATCAGTATATTTCTTGCAATATAGTAACCATCAAGTTATAAACACAACAAAAAGAAGAAATTTCCCGTCATTATTTAAAAAGGTATATTTCAAGCTCAATTTTTGTATTTAAGTTTTTTTCACTTCATAAACGTTTGCACGAGTGGAGACAAATATTGCATAAACACTATCTGTCCTTTGGTCTTAGTCATTTCGAACACTGAAATTGAAGAATTTAGAAAATAGTTTGTTACGTGTGTCGTAAATATTCACCATTTTTTCTCCCAAATTGTCTTTCGCGTATCGCTTCTTGATTTTCTCCTGCACTAAGCATTTTATAGCCACGCGTAAATTATTCAATTCTTTCCCCAGAGTTTTGAATGCTTCAAACTGTTCGTGAGTGTCAATATTGTGTTACAAATATAAACTTACAACTTGATCATTTTCTCCAGTTGGGGTTGAGCTGACAAAACAAATGAATTTTTAACACGCTTTATCAACAACTTACTTTCCAACTGACAGTAATGCAGCCAAGATAAACAGATACGCAAGTTGCATTTTATCAAATCATCAGCACACAGGTGATTCGTTTTATATATGGTTGTGTTTTCAACAACTAGTAAACAAACTGGAGGTCAGAGAAACATCCTGTTTGTCGTAAGCTGCGCAGGAATGAACTCTAAGATCGGTCTGAAAACATGTGTCACGCATTGTGTGTAAACATTTTTGGAAATATGCACCACTAGTCAAGTGTGAAACGGGGTTGCCGATATTCATAAGAGCAATTTCGTACGACGTTTTATTTTGGGTACATGAATAAGTAAACTTCAAACTTTCAAGTCAAAATCCTAAACTCCACAGCATAAGCGTATCGCAAATCTTGCCCCAACGTATAGACAAGTAAATTAACTTCCGTTCATGTTAACCCAAATGAAAAACGGTCTAACTTTTCAACTGTTTTAGGCGCTCCTGCCGGAACAATTCAAAATTCTACATCAAATATTTTAGTTGACAAATAATTTAAAACTATTTGCAGGTACTAGAAATAGCAAGGTAATGAAAGCAAAGAGAATGAAAACTACTCCTGTTTTACTGTTTTCCCTCAAGGTATCTGCACTTACTTCGAACCATTTATTTACCAATATAGTAGCAGATCTAGCCTGGCAGATATATTTGGTGATTTCTTGCAGTCAAATTCTCAAGGAAACCATTCGACGTGATACTATTCTGTTATAAAAAAATTAGTGGGAGGTGATTTTCCATCAACGAAAGATGCAGCAGTTGTGAACGTACGACACATGCGGAGATGTATATTTTTCCTGGGCAGCATTACAGATTATACTATCCTATTTTTCGGAAGCTGTACCGGTAAGCCTAGTCTTCTGAGCTTTAACTAAACTTTAAAATGATGCCTTCAATCTTTGTAAGCCTAGGTGCAAGCTCAACATGCGATTATCTAAGTAGCATTGCCGTACACTTGCTGTAGCATACAGACTCTTGTTTGGCTTTGTTCGACAATTAACGACACGAGTTATGTATCAATATTTCTTTTTCATTATTGTCTACTACCAATAAAACACAAACCTTGTGTTTCCTAACGTTTGTAGTATATTGTAATTTGGTGTGATAAAATGTGTGATTCAAACGTCATTTAAAAAATTGGCACAAGTGAAAATTTGTATTCATTTTCTATCTAACGTATTCTATTCTTAAAAACAGAACTATTCATTGTTACGAATACTTAGACGCACCGGCTGTCGAAATGCCCGAAATTGTGCTTACAATTTGTTTGAAAAAGTTTCGTTCCTAATCCGCCAAATGGCCAACATAATTGGTTCCAATTTTATTCCGTTGTGCCACAGTATAATCTTACACATATCGAAATAGGATTCTTTGATTGAATTATTAGATGGATTTGAATTTAGAATATCATGAACCATTCTCAACATGGCAATTCTATTAAAATGCATACATTTCTCCACAGAATAAATTCAGTAGAATAAATTTTAAGTTTTTTTCTGGTACGCTTAGCTCGAAATTTCGGAATTTGATATCGGAAAACTATCATCGGTGATTTCGGTGAGTATGAAGGTATCTACAGAAAATGCAATTGTTTAGGCATGTACGAAAATCCATAAACAATCAGCTAAATTGGTTTTCAAAAAATATGATGTCAACAACATCAGTGCCTCCGTAAAGAAATGGAATCTAGTTAGAAAGTTTTCCGTATGATATGTTTTATTGAACAAAATTTTATGATCTAATTTCTACTCACGGCTTTCAGTGGATTTTACTTATCAGCGAAATATAGACAGATTAATTTTATTAGATACTCAAAATGTGCTTTCGAATCGACTATATTGACTTGATTGTTGACTTAATATATCGATGGAACCACTACAATATTTGATGCTACAAGGTTTGCGATGTCTTTTTCAATATCATCCTAAAATAAGCATGCTTTTTGTCTTTTATCTGAAATTTGGCTCCGTTCAATCCATTCATATGAGAGAAGATTTCCAGCATTTTGTAATTATATATATATATATATATATATATATATATATATATATATATATACATTAAGTCAAAAATCAATTCAGTGTTGTCGATTCGAAAGCACAGTTTAAGTTTCCATTAAAATTAATCTGTCTATATTTCGCTTATAAGTAAAATCCACTGAAAGCCGTGAGTAGAAATTAGATCATATTATTTTGTTTAATAAAACATATCAGACGGAAAACCTTTTAATTCTGAATTCAGCAATCTCAAGTGGCACATGTTCGCATGCAATTGTAGTTTTTCTGATTCACGTTAAAAGTGCATTTATTTCCTCAGACTTTACGGAATCATTTGTGTTCTCATACTTAGGGATTTATTTCCTCACTTTTTTTGTCTGAGCTGGAATGTTCATAGATCCCTGAACTCGTCTCAATTTGCTCTTACGTAATATACCCGTTTCTACTACGAGCAAGGTATTAACCCGAATTTACCGGCGCGAGCAATATCCCTAGCGATTCAGAATATTGTTCCTGATCGAATACTGTTGAGAGGATCACATCATTTCGAATTGACTGATAGTTTTTTCAACGCTATCAGATCCAAACTCGTTCAATCGCACCACTTTTATCAGACTCGTTCGCATTTTAACGCTTGTATCGCCTCACTCCGATCCAACGCAATCACTCCACCAGTAGCTACCGATCGATAAACAACTGCACCGTTAAGTGCAATGACTCATCACTCGTTGGATTGTAACAATGACGCGCAGGATGACCTCGATGCCCCAGATAAAGTAGGCAGCACGTGATGCGTGTCAAATGTGTAACAAAGGGGTAAGTGCCAAATCCAACGTAGTTAAATGTTTTGGCTGTTTGGGTAAAATTTGTTTGGTAAAGCCCTAACGCAGGCAGTGATATCTTTCATTAACAACGTTGATTTACCCGGTGTTTTCTACGTATGTTGTGCATGTCAAAGTAAACAGCCTAGCGATACGACTACAAATCCTTAATGCGTATCTACTCAGTGCTTGTCCCGGTTTGACCTGCCGAATACAAGCTGACCTACCCTGGTGGGAAAGGAAAGGTCAATCTACTTGTTGAGAACACTCTACTTAACGTAATTCAATATTCCTCGATGTTCCCGAAAATATTGATGTAATACAAGTTAATTCAAGTTTTTTTGTTTGTCTAAAGAACAACATGCTTAACAACAAACATAGGATGGTAAAAATTAAAAATTAAGTGTATAAACAATATATGGAAATAGATTAAACAGTATATAAATGTTCTGGAAACGAATAATGCTATAAAAATTCATTTAATTTCGTTTTAATTTCATGCAAGCTAATGGAGTGAGCAACGGTTGAAGGTAAACTGTTCCAAGTGAAACAGACATGACCAGAGTAAAATTACTTTCTACGGTTCAGGCGGGAATGGGGTATGATCAGCACATATTCATGGGTCCGATAATTCCTCGTATCCCTTCGCGTGAATAAATACTGTAAGGGATGGTTCGTGGTATGGAATGTTTTGTAAACTAAGATACGGTCTCCACGGATTCGTCGATAGGGAAATTCGAACAGATTCAGCTGAGCTATCCTTTATTTATATGGTTTGTTTTGGATGCTGAGAACTAGTTTTGTTGAGCGGTGATAGATTCGCTGCATAAGTTCCACATCCCTCTTGAGCCACGGAGACCATGACTGCGCACCGTATTCCATTACTGGTCTCAAGAATGTATTCATTATCATTGGGAATATTTTGGGCGAAAATTTCCAAATTACCCGTTTGAGTAGATTTAGAACACGTGTTGCTTTTTTAAAGGCACTGGTAGTTTGAAGTGATGTTTCTAAACTGGAGCATATCCAGACACCCAAATCTTTTTCTTCACTGCAATTTTCAAGGACATGCGAACCTATGTGATATGTGAAATCTACTCGATTCCCCACATTCATGATCGGTAAACACCGATGGGTTGATCTACCAACAGAAACACAAAAACCGTTTCAAATAAACGAACGAACGGTAGAAAATCCACAAGAGACGCACACAAAGAACGACAAGTCGATGATGGATGGTTGTTGTATGAGTAGATCTGTTTTAGCAAACTTTCAAATAGATATCCAAAAATCAAACTGATCGGATGAAAACTAAGAAAGTTATATCAAAATATATCGGAGGTCAAAATGATCACAACCGCACGTCACGATTGAGTATTGTTGCGGCACATGCATATCCGTGACCCGACCTTCTAACGAAGTTCTGAATTTTGGGTAAACCCAATCATTTACATACGAATACATAACCATGTTCAAATAAATCGCTGAACTCGTCGAATTGTGTACATACAACTAATTTACCTGTCTCTCACTAACTGCGTTCAGAAGTCTACTTCAGGACAATCAACTGCGAAAGAAGTTATAACTATATTGCACTATCACGAGCATATTCATTGCATGAAGTTTCATGCAGTTTATTTTCAGGACAAGTGGAAATGCGAAATTCCACATCAATTTTTTAAAGCAGATTTATCCAGCAAAAATGCTGGATCATATTATATTCGAAATTCTCGACACGCCCAATCTGCATAACCATGTCATAGACTTTATTCACGGAACAGTTTCGAGGTTCCATCTATTTTAGATCTATTTCTCGATTCAAATGTAATTCCAGTTTTAGTGGAATAACTTCCATTTTCATGTGTGCGCAATCATCGTTTGCTGGCTTTCGAAGAAAGTGTGCACTTCATGCAATTGAACAATATATTGGAAAATGTTCGTGAATGGTGGGAGAACCGTATTCATGTATTGAATCTGCTAGATCATTTTGTTATACGTTTTTGGATTCCAACAATGCATATCAAATAATAAATGCTTATTTACATGCATTACTATCACACACACAAACCACGGACGGTTTCCTGTTGTTTGCATTCATCAGTTAGGGACAGTAAGATCATGATCAGCATACGCTTGATACAGTGAAAGAATGGTAAACAAGTTGCGCTTGCGTGCTACTGATGGATGAGGTTGATACGACGAACCTGTTCAATCACATGATCCCACAGTCACGACCATGGACAAAATTCCCTTTCGCATGCATTTCCATCAGACACCACCCGACCGGTTTCGTGCTCTTTACCCTCATTAGTCAAGGACAGTATGAACACGATGTGCATGCGCTTGAAACAGTGGAAGAATGGTAAACAAGTTGCAATTGTATGTCACTCTTGGATTTCAATATGATTCTATCCCTGCGTTGTGCTCAAGCATCAGGGGATTGATATATCCCGCTCCTAATACATCCATCCTAAATTTATTAATTTTAAAAAATTAATCGCGGCATACGTTCCGATTTTCCTAGCAGCAGAATAAAATGGTTTGCAATAATTCTGTTGGAATCATTTTATCTTATAATCTATTATGAATACATATTTGAATATATTTATTATCGAAATAGAATATTCATAATAATGTTTTTTTTCAAAAAAAGAGCATTGAGGCTATTTTAATTTTTTTAAACATTGCCTCAAATTTTAATATAATTTACATTTTTCTCAAAATGCATGGATACATCTCAGCTCATAATCAGATATATAGTGGCTGATATATTTGTGAATATAGAGTATGAAAACTACCAAACACAGGCAAACCGAATGTGGATAAATGAACGTAATTGTTCATTCACAGGAATTAATTTATAACATTTTTGCTATTGTACCCAACCAGTTCGTTGCCACAAAACAAATTCGCACAATCCATCACAATAACTTCTTTTAATAATCAAAATTTTGTATTTCAGTAGAAACGAACACATTGAACATCGATTCGAAAGTTATTCCACAAACACCGGAAATAATACATTTCCCGGTGTTTATTCGGACTGCAGTAAACGTATGTTTTATTGCGCAGTTCATCCTTGAACAATTTCATTGCGAAAACTTGAGTGGACATTGCAACAAATATTTTCTGATATGCGTGTTTAAAAATGAATACAAAATTGGATTCCATGCTGAATTCATCATGGCTATCCACAAGGCAATTTTCCCAGCTAACATCGAATTAATTTTGACATCGAAGCATTCAGAAAGATAAACCACTGACATTGGCATCCAAGACACAAAGTACACAATTACAACAGCCAAGGAAACACGCAGTGTTCGAGTTTCTCTTCTGTGAAATGTGCTAGAAATTTGATAACGTTTTTCTTTAGAATGTTTGCCTGTTCGTGGAACAAAAGTCGAGCGAATGGATATGAGATTTGTCAGAAATTGTGTAAAACCGATTTTTACATCACTGTCCGTTTCAGTGTTAGCGTCTCCCAAGAACTTGCTACTCGTAGCAGCTTGCACATCCCTTGGCGTTTGTTTAGTTGCTTCCCAACCATAGGATTCATGAAATCTGCACGTTTGTCTTCTCAGCATATGCAATATTCGTGCATAAAAGGCAACCAGTAAAATGGCCGGAATAATTGTCCCGGTAATTAGTCTAAATGATGCATAGCGAGCATTTTTGTAAGCAACATAAACAATGTTACCGGATTTACCGGGTTTCAAATTAGTGATTGCTTCGAGTCTACCCGGAATCAAGATAAACGCTGGGAGGCAACAAACAACAACAGCGCTCCAAATAAGAACTAAATAAATGAATATTCTGCTGCAATTAACTTCTCCTTTGCGAAAGTAAAATCGCGGATGCGCCACAGCTATATATCGATCGATGGCGATCAATACATTGGACCAAATTGATGCGATATACGCGACTTGAAGAAATGTGGTATATAATACCCAAATGATCGGCTTCAGTGGCCAATAGCCGAGAAATTCATAAAACGCGGTTAGTGGCATCAGATGGACTGCAAAGAAAATATCGATGCACGCCAAATGCACCAACAAACTGTTTGAAGTTGTACGTAGTATTTTGAATCGGAAGATGCATTGCACAACTGAAATGTTTGCCATAAGAGTCCAGATCATCAGAACGATTTGTAAAAACAATACGAAGTGCGCCGTTGAACTTCGGGTTACATCCGTATAGTTTCTGTGCATTGATCAACTGTGAATTGAGAATGACAATGAGCATTTGACGATGGAATTTTTTCAATCGTTATATATATATATATATATATATATATATATAGAGAGAGAGAGAGAGAGAGAGATAGAGAGAAAGAAAGAGAGAGAGGAAGAGAGAGTGCACAGTAAAAAAATTTTATTTTCTGTAGCATAGAGATTTTGCAATTGCCGTTTTTTTCATTTTTAGAGTTAGGTAGAGCTATTGTTTGCTGTTGCTTTGTTCTATGAATTGCGTAATCTTCAAATATGCAGCCTTACTCAACTTCTCTGTTGCATAAAAACTTGATGTTTAAAGTGAATCAATGAACGTTTCAATAAGTGTGTTGGAGCATGTGGAAAATATGACAAGACATTTATGACAAATAGTTACTTACCGTGAATTTTGATGTAATTTATTCTCTTGTTAAATGATTTTTACTCGAGTTTAAATATATCCTTCGATGACTAACACGTAGAATGTAAAACTGAATTCCAATCTGTAATCTGACCGCGTACACAGATGGCCAATGGTTGTGCCGACACACATTTCAGTTTAAGTATTTTTGTTGGAACCTTTTGCATTGCAAGAAATCACGCCTTGCACAATGCACATTTTATCAATGGTTCTGCTATTCGCCACGTATTCGAATTTAACAACCTAAGAAGAAGAAGAGAATGACTCTATTCGTGTACACGAATTTTCAGCAACCTAAATGAATCAATTGAGAAAGAGAAGAAAAAATAGCTTCATCTGTGTACATTAGATTTTGGTATTCAAATTATTAAAACTACAAACATATAAATTTCCGAAAACGGTTATCAAAGTCATTAAAGGTTTTTAACGGTCTAAAATGCATCAACCATAACAATAAATATAGGATGGTTAACAATACAATATAACAATCTCATCATTTAAATTAAGCAATACACATGTTATCTGGAAAAGAATAATTTATTAAAAACTATTCTAATTTCGTTTCATAATAAACACTGTTGAAGTGAACATCAATGAAGGAATTTCTGACACTAGTTCGCCGCTTCAGCTCATGAATAATCTTCGATTCATGAAGCAAATTAAATGGAAGCTAAAAAAATAGAGAATTCATGAATTTTTATTTTTCGAATAAAGAACGAGATATTGGCGTGGCGTAGACATTAGCGATTTTCATGCCCCGAAGAATTTCATGCAGCGAGTGTTCCTTATCGGACTAAATAGTTCTGGTCAATTTGTCACAGACACGGAAGTATCGATAAAATATCATTCCTCGAATTGAATCGAAAGGCGAATAGCATATTTGTGTGATATCCGTAATGCGTCATTTAAAGACCAGGAAATCATTTTCAAACAGACCATGGACGCATAGAAACGGTTCAGCAATCCTTGATCTGAATCGGGTGGCTTGCAAGGTAGATGAATTGTCCCTGAATAAATCACTCGTGCAGATTCAGCATTGACAGACGGATCGCATAATCCCTGACTAGCAACGGAACGAACTTTTAGATTTCCTGAAACTGATGACTGTCAAGAACTCGCAGCTTGTGCATGAAATATCGTACCATGAAATCCGTTATGCTATCCGCAGCAAAACAAAAACACGGACTGTAAACTGTGTGGATGCAGTAGAAATCCAACAATATTTTTATTTCTTGGCAACATTTCTGTATGCTACTCAACAAATTGACTGCAATTATTCTACAGTATAAAGGATCGCACAATTGATGCTCCTTTCCAAAATAGAGGGTTACCATACGTTACTATAAAAATCATGAATGCGTAAGCAAAATTCAAACCATGAAGTTTTGCCGTCTATAATAGTGAAAAACTTACTGATATTGTGTTGCAAACCGCAATTTCTCGCGCAATTTATTGCCCTTAATGTTTCTTGTCAAAACTTTCAATGGAACGTTGTGAATCAAAACATTTGGGGAAATTTTATGAATCCAGAGATTATCAAAAGTTAATTGCTCAAACTAAACGAAAGAAAATCCTCATTCGCTTATGACATCGCACCGGATTTTCTCAGGTTGTAATATTCAATTTGTGAATCGCATTCCAGATTGTTCAACCATTCGTAGCTCAAAGGACTGTTACTGAAAGATTGAAAGTCCGCCGTTATTACACCTGATCTGACGCTGGAAATTATCGTCCTATCACAGTATTAACTGTCATTGGTATGGTCATGGGTGTTGCTTCTTTCTGTTCCGTCAATATCGCCTTCCACACTGTTTTTCTGACCTGTCATTATCCTATTGCTTTATGGACCTTTTTGCTTATTTTGACCTCGATTTACTGCGCACAATTTGTCGTAATCTCGATTGCGTGTGACGTTAGGACATTTGAATTTGATTTGATTTTGACTCGTGTACGTAACTTGGTACGTACTCGATATTGTTTTGACATTGACCCGGATTTTAACCCGGTTGACCCCAATAATTAAGGTATGTTTTTATTACATTTGATTGCCTCAATACAGTACCGCTTCTATAGACAAATCCGCTCTTGGTTCTGATATACCTGGGAATTTTGTGTGTCACTTAACTTAGGACGTTTCATTGATTGTCAAATACAATCAAAATGGGTCTGATGGGTTTTGCCGATGCTATCGCCGAGCAATGTTTCGTACATTTAACCACTACCGATTTCCGCTTGTTATATTAACTTCGAGGATTCTACTCGAGGTGCTGAGGACAATTGAATCCTTGAGATTATATATTAGCCATACACAAAATTGATTACAGTGCTGGTTTCCGGCTGGCAGTTAATCGTGTTTATAAAAGCATCACCGAAAGCCACAATGTGTATCTTTCTAACTAGTTTCCTGGTATCAATTGTTATTGGAGCTTCAAACAAATAGTCAACCTGGATAATGACGTGATCAGAGTGCAGGTGGGCATGTCTAAGCAATTTTACCAATGTAGAGTTTATTGCTTGTCAAAACGAGATCTAGAAGTGAAGGCACATCGGGTAGAATGCAATGCTTATTAGAAAGGTATATCGGCCAATAAATCTCAAAATATGTGTTTGACGAAGTGTTCTGGGTGAATGGTACTGCTCTGCAGATTCGGTATATTTATGTCATCCATAATTAAATATCCACAAGTGAACATATTAACTAAGTAACACTGCGAAGTCTGTCGAGTATGGCCAAATTGTAAGCTTTCTGTGCATACGATGGGAGATATACTAATCCCCAAAGACAGTATTCGCAGTTTGCTAACCAGAGTGTATTTCGTGACACGATGTCTGGATGCGTAATCTCTCGAGAAAAATGGTTTTGCCTAAATTAAAAGGCTACTTCTCCTTTCGTGTCACGGACATGGCGAATGAATGACATGCCGGATAATCCTTGTTCACTATTTACTTGCTGAGTCTGTAGCGATCTTCCCTTTACGGTGAAGATTTCTGGTGAACATTTCAGAAAAACTCCACGCAGTTCACTGATTCTGTTACACAGAGTATGAGCTTTGGATTAGAAGCATTTTATTGTAGTTATTCTCAAAATGATTGCGTTGTGGGAACGTGTCTTGCAAGACTATCTGAGATATCACCATAGTTGCTGACGTGTTTGCGAGGCACTGCTTTGTCAGTTGCTCCAGCAGCTTCTAAGACTCTCAAATTGAATAAACTTTGATCACCCTACTTCTTTGTTTTGGTGTGTTGCTAAAAGTGATGAGTCTGTCACACCAGGGCAAATCAGGAAAATTCATTGCAGTGGTCTTCGAACACTCACTAAGAAGGAGAAAAGCTGATAGTACTATGTTTCCTAGATCAATTTCAGACTTGACCGTGTTTAGGAGCTGTGTGGGCTGGTCTAGGTAGGTTGAACTAGGTTTACGATTTAGTTGTACCGACAATAAAGGATCAACTGACACCAAGCTCATGCTGCTGCGCAAATTTCTCTATTCAACTTGTCTGTGCTTTAGCCTCTCCTTCGAAAACTGACACTCGTTTAATCTACGTTAATGTGAATCACGTTTGATCCATAAAGCGAATGTGATCGTGTTCCTGTCGCTCTCGCTGTTTGCAAGACGTTTCAACTGCATTAGATCGAAAACCTATCGTGTCGACTTCTGAAGTGGTTCACACCGTGATTTTCAGTTTGGATTAGACTCTTAAAGTTGGATATCATCAAATTCCTGTAGCTGAGGAAGATATTCTCAAAACTGCGTTCACCACTCAATTTGGTCTGTTCAAATTTCCCAGAATGCCATTCGGCTTACACAAGCTGCAAAACTTTCCAGAGATTCATATACTAAGTCTATCTATCGTCTACGTGTATATTGATGATGTCTAATTCGCACGTTCGAATCCCATTGAACATCTTGAACACCATCGTGAAGTATTTCAACGTCTATCCCAATACGGCATTGTGGTTGATCCCGATGAATGCCTGTTTGGTGTGAGTTCTGTCGAAATTCTTGGACATTAAAATCGATAGTTTCGGTATCAAACGGTTTCTTCAAAAACTATCAGCTATCCAAGATTATCCATGTCCCAGCTCTATCGATCAAGTCACACGTTTCTTCTGAGTTTGGTCAACTATTATAAACGCTTTATATCACAATGTGCCATGATTTCACAACCATTGACTTACTTGTTACGTGGAAGAAAACGTGAATTTAAAATAAATGACGAAGCCATCAAATCATTCGAGCAACTCGAATCTGTTCTAAACAAATTTATTTTACTGACTTACCTATCAACCAACCCCAATACTCTGTTGTCTCTCGCTACCGACGCATCCCAAGAAGCAGTCGGCGCAGTCCCTTAAACAGGAGGTAGATAATATCACCAGGTCACTCGCTTTTTTTTCTCGTTGTCTTCAACCAGCTCAACTCGATACACTACGTTTGATCGTGAGTTACTGGCTATCTATTATGCGATACGACATTTGAGACATTTGCTTGAAAGCCGTTATTTTACTCTATGGACCGATCACAAGACCTTAAAGTTTGCACATTCCGCACCATCGGATCGATTTTTGCCTCGAGAAACACGTCACTTGGATTATATCTCACAATTCACGAGCGACATTCCATATCTTTCCAGCTCGTCAAACACAGTTGCGGTTACATTCTCTCAGTTAAGTGCTATCGACCTGCCTGGAATCGACTTTGAGCAATTAGCACGTTTGCAGCAAAATGACTCTGTAATAAACCGGTACATCACTTCCCATTTAGGTGAAATCCTCCGTATTCAGATACCTAATTCCAATTCTAATCTGTTTAGTGACATGTCTACTTGTTAAGCCCTTCCAATTGTCTATCAGATTTGAGACGTACTTTATTCGAGCATTTGCATGGTATATCACATCCTGGAGTAAAAGCAACTCGGAAGCTTATTAGCTCTTGTTATCTTTAGCATGACATGCTTAAAGACATTCAACTTTTGACTACGAGTTGCCCTTGATGTCAACTGAGCAATGTCCAGCATCACACCATTAGTTACCCTTGTGTATTCACAAGTGTTACAGAGCGCTTTCAGCACGTTCACTTTCATCTCGATGGTCCATTACCGTTCTCTAACGGTTGTTCCTATATATTGAACTGTGTCGACCGTTTTACCCGTTGGCCATTGGCCATAGCCATTCCAGATATCAGTGCAGAAACGGTTGCGAAAGCGTTCATTCAACATTAGATCAGCAACTTTGTTGTATCAAGCACTATTACCACTGACAGAGGTTCTTAATTTCAGGAAACGCTTTTCCGGGAATTGAATAGAACACTCGGTACAAAGCACATACAGACTACAGTCAACCATCCTTCTTCAAATGGCTTAGTTGAAAGATTTCACCGCAACTCAAAGCCGCTATCATGAGTCACGGGAAATCAGAACATTGGTTCGAGTCATTGCCGTTGGTGCTTCTTGGTATTCGTACCACAGTGAAAGAATGCCTTGGCTGCTCAGCTGCAGAGAGTACACTCAATATACCTATTAAATTCCTGGCCATCTTATGATTCAGCTTTAGATCTCACAGCTCCACAATATGTCAGTCGCCTTTGCAGCTTCATTAAAATCATTGCCAGCTATCCCAACTTGCCAACGCGCTCAACCATTCTACATCCCAGACGACTTCTCTACCTGCGAATTTGCGTTTGTGCGTGCAGATCATGTACGTCGGCCACTCCAACCACCATACACTGCTTCGTAGAAGGTGATCAGCATTCGTCCCAAGCATTTCGTTATTGATTTGAATGGATCAAAAGAAACCGTCAGTGTCGTTCGTCTGAAAGCTGATTACGTAGAATCAACATCTGAAGCGAAAACAAATATCAGAAACGTTACTTCACAGACGTCTACTACAGACTAACACGTACCTTGATCCGAATCGCCAGAAACCAACCTTACCACTAAAAAAACCCATTAAGCTCATGTCTCAAACCACCCGACCCTAATAGACAAACACATTCAGGTCGTTAGGTACATTTGATAATTTCATAACCTAATGCTTTTTTGGAGAGTCTTTTACCAGTTTCCGACGCTCAAGAGGGAAATTCTATAGTACTTTGTACAATCTTTCATTTTGTATCATTTTAATTTGGAAACTTAGATATTATCGTTTCGTTCCGGTTGCCGATAACGTCATATCAATTTAGCGATTTCTTGTTTTCGTTATCACTCACGTTTCAACGATTTTCTGTTTCATAACTCAGTTAACAATATTCATTTGTTGAATACCATTTTGTACATAATCAACTCATTCATTAATTACAATACAATCTTTGTACATGCACGGTCTTCGTTTGTCTGTGGTTGCATTGTAGTCGAAATTGTATGTGTATATAAATGAGACACACAGCTCATAATCCATTTCTCTCTATCTCAGCCTAGATTAATCATAATCAATTTCTATCTGTCAAACTTCCCGAACCATGATATAATTCGCGATCAGTTGCTAAAGCAAATAAAATGAAACGCACATTAAGCGTAAGGAAACGGATTTAAAAATTTTAAACGGTTTTTTGTGCCGTCTATTTTAGTTTTGCCTCTGGATTTAGACAGGTAACTGGCAATCCATGCTAATAGATTTTAATTTACACCATCATCCAGCAGCTTCTGAAGTAGTGAGTAGTAATCAACCAAATGTGAAGCTTTTGATATATCGAAGTAACATGCATGTATAGAACTCTATTCGTCTAATGGTAACTTCATCCGTTGAGTCGTAAGCAGTTAGTCACGCATGAGTGATTTTTTTTTAATCACGTTGTGTCTGAAAAACAATTTTCACGCCTTTATAAGACTGTCACCAACCGTGGCGATTGAATACTTTAGGGTGAAATGGGCACGTGGCGTTAATTAAGCAAATGTCAACGCCGATGGCAGGGGCGTCAGGCATTCATGGACCCCAGAGGACCGCTTAGTAAGACCTGGACTATGCAGATGATGTTGCCCTCTTGGCGTGCAAGATCAGTGACATCCAGAGCAAGAGCGATCGACTATCCGAAATTGGCAAGACGGTGGGTTTATAAATTAACGCTGGCAAATCGGAGGTAATGCGGAAGAATGTTCCGGAGCAACCACCAGTGTTCGTGGACGGTCAACCGCTCATTGAGGTTACAGATACAGTCTACCTTGGGAGCAAACTGACTGTAAATGGTGACTGTGAAGATGAGGTCAGGAGAAGGATCGGGAAGGCGAACCAAGCATTCTGCATGCTGAATTCCATTTGGAAATCCTCCGCCCTCAGCATTAACACGAAGATCAGACTCTTCAAGAGCAACGTTCTGAGTGTGTTGCTGTACGCATCGGAATGCTGGAAGACGACCGCTGCCATTGAGCGCAGAATGAACGTGTTTCAAACAAAGTGCTTGAGAAGGATTCTACAGGTTTTTTTGGCCACACACCATTTCGAATGAAGAGCTCCTGCGAAAAACTGGTCTGGAGGTGGTATCTACCGTAGTCAAAAACGACGGTGGAGATGGTTCGGTCATGTCTGCAGGATGGATCCAAGTTCGCATACGAAGGTAACCATTCACTGGCTTCCGCAAGGTAAACAAAAAAGGGGACGGCCCAAGGAAACTTGGCGCAGAACGTTGGAACGCGAACTACATGCACAAGGATGCACGGTGCAGACGGCAACGGAAGCAGCGACAGACCGGAACCACTGGCGTGAAGTTGTCTTCGCCTCATGTGCCACCCGGCACGGAAGAGGACTGAATGAATGTGCGTGCTATAGTTGTTCCGGAATTCCCTGCCTCAAAATATGGTGGACTAGTCTTGCCCGCCGATATTTAAAGCGAAAGTGAATCTACATAACAATCAAATAGCATTCGTGCGTCGCAACTTTGATACAGTTATTGTATACTATGCTTTCCCATATTTTTCAATCATAAATAATTGAATCCTCGCTGATGTTTCTCTGTAATGCCCTCCTATCGGCTGCGTTTTTTCCAATCTGCATCGATTTACCAGTTTCAGATAGTTTCAACCTGCTCTAAATTCCGTTATTTTAATTAAAATATTCCCAGCATTCAAAAATGAAACAAATCTATTACTGCTATTTCCCAATGACAAAAATTCGAATCACCTGATTGGTTGAAAAATCTGTACACGCTTCTCATATTTGATTGGTCACACACATCCACGCCCATTCGGCTATCTACTCAGTGATTATATTTCGACCGTTACCCTAGATTACAACAATGCAACCCTCGAGGTGATGTGTAATTTATTTGGAGACACTTTATCGATCGCGGAAATTTTTCATATTGAAAATAATTTTGTAAAATGTGGCAAATTTATCAGTGAGATTAGTAAATCCTCCCAGTTTGGTAAGTCGATAACGCTCCGTGAAGCTATACAATGGCCAGCAGTCACTCGTTCCAAATAAATTGATGACGAATTCATCTATTATTGACAGATGGAGGCAACCACCTCTCGGCAGTTGCCTAGCACACGTTTTGGCAACGGAACCGCCCACAGTTTTGTCGATTCTTGGACCACATTAACCAGACCGACACCAAATGAAGATGTGGAACCAGACGATATTTTTGACTCTCCGGAGGATTACACAGCGGTGACGCATGCCAAGTGTGCAACACGGCGTCCAAGAAGAATGCTACCCACTGCACATAATACCCAAGAATACGAAGACAAACTCAGTCATAATCGATTAAACCATCGAGCAGGTATGGTGTTTGGAATTGAGCAACAATCCATAACGATTCTTCTTTTCGCCTTAATGACAAATTTATTGATTATTTTAGGAACTGGACGATCGAAACCAGTTGGTCAGAGGTTGCCAAGAGGACGATCCCTGGATGCTCGCGTATTATACGACGGGAACGCGGGGCAATCCAGCGAAGAGGCTGACGAAGATCCAAGCACAGAAACTCGAGCATTGGCTAATCTGACCAATGAGTTGCTAGGGCTACGCAAGGGTATGAAGCAGGCACGGCAATTGAATGCCAATCGGGTAAGGGTGTGATTAGTTTAGCTGTTTTAACTTTGAGGTGCAATTGTGTGATTGGCATTGTTTTTAGCCGGTTAAATTTGTTTAGAATCTTTAACTAATTGTGTGTTGGGATTTGAGTGCCACTGTAAAAATTACATACGATCATCCATGTCAGAAACCATATCAATGGGGGTTGCTTGGCTAATCTAGTAATATCTACAGCACTGAAGTAAGTCGTGCGGTTGAATTGCATAAATGATCGGGTTTAAACTGACAACTAAGAAGGCGAATGTGTTAAATAGTTTGGTACCAGTCTTGAGCGGAACCACAGCCAATCAGAATGAAAGTTGTTGTTGGCCTCCTTCGGTCGATGTCGACCATGGATGTACATCACAATCGCATGAATTTCATGTTTTACAGCTTTTTAAATGACTAAACAGTCCGATTCGGCATGAACAATCTCTCCCGCAGCATTTGCAACGATAGTCAGAACACTGTTGTGAGGCGTCAGTTACACGCCGGCGGCGTGATCTGAGTTCAGTAGCAAATAACTGTATCGCTCCTCCTCAGCTTGCAGACGACGCTTTACACAATGCCTCCAAAAAAACGGTCAAGAGCAAGTCTTCCCAGCTCGCGGGGTCAATGCCAAGAGCTTCATATCTCTTTTTCAACATCTTTGTACCAGCAGTGCGGTCTGCCCAATGGTTTGACTTCCCGTCCTAATTGCAACGCCCCATAAGAGTAGATCTTTTCGGATACGACCATTTTCCATTCTATGACATGACCAAGTCCAGCCTGCCACCGCAGATGCCTGACGTAATAGGTGAACAGCTCTGGAACCAGCTTGTGAAGCACACTTCAGCTTCAGCGTTAGTCACTCTTCCTCTTTCCATCCACGTATGTCAAGGTACGACGGACGGCACGAAAGTAGCTGGCTTGAAAATGTGTGATTAAGCTGATCGATTTTGACCAGAGAGAAGCACTCACACGTGGATCAGCTGACCCATTGACACGATGATCAAAATTATGCATCTGTTTTACTCCTTCGATCGATATCTATCGTGAATTTAAAGCAACAGCTCAAGATGATCGTACCGTTCTACATGAGTCTAGATTCCGATTGTGGAGTGGCAATATTTCTCACAACGTTGGTATCCAAGGTATTCGCTTGGTTTTCTCGGTGTCTGCTTATTCTCCGTGCAACATCCGACAATAACGCAAGCTGTTTCTCTCAGCGAAAAGCTGCCATTTTAAATACGCAACCTCAATAACCGTCAAGATCAAGTACTTCTCCACCCGTAGGTTGATTGCCAACAGCTTTCAAACTTTTATCCGAAACGTCTTTTTCCCAAAAGTGCAACCTACACAAAGGATTACTCTCGGTTTTGAAATCCCCATGATGTAGGTTATTTTGAATATGACATTTCGTCCTCCCAAGACAGTGTCAGTGTACACGGGGTAGACTAGCTTTATAGAGTTGTTCTTCATCTGCTAATCTTTCCCATCCACGATAGTTTCAAGCTACGACAGTCGCTACGTGAATAGAAAGCGATAATCTTCCGTTCGTGTCATGAGTGAATGTATCAGGTTTTACTGTCCTACCGTTTTTGTTGGCCTCCTTCGATCGACATCGACCATGGATGTACATCACAAACGCAGGATGGTTTCCTGCGTTTCAAATAACTAAACCAAGAAGAACAATCTCTCCCGCATCGCCCGCAATGATAGGCCCAACTCGGTTGATCCTTGTCAGTTGCCTGCAGACGCCGTGAGCATTGTTTGCTCTGTGCCCAGCTTGGTCATAACGCTGTACACAGTGCCTCTATAATGAGCAAGCTTCTAATAACCCGTAGGGTCTATCGCATATAGTGAAACATTTAGTGCGCACGCGCTGTAGTACTCAATCACATGATCACACCGGTCATCTGCACTGGATTCAATGAGAAAATATTCGTGACAGCAAGATGAATTCCAAATTATATAACATTACTGGAACAACTAGTTTAGTTGTAGACAGATATTGCCATATCCACCCCACTGTCCATCTCCTAGGAAATATTTGCATCATTCGTTTTCATTGCATGACGATGAACCCGTACTGAGAGATGAATTTCCAAACCTCATGTTGTAAACAATTCAAACCCAAAACGTTTTATCCAAACACATTGATACCCAGTACTTGCTTGCTTGCATTAAACTACTGTTCACGGGATGCCAAAGGGCTCAGATGTTTTGCGGATAGTTCCAGAAGCGTTGATGTCATATCAATGAGCTTCGCTTTGACCTTGACTTGTATTCCCTAAGTCTATAGAAAATTTGCCACATTTATTATACCAAGTAGATTCCAGTCCATGTATTTTTTTCTCATGACGTTGCCGAATAGTTTGCTGTACACTTTCCTTTCGTAATGCCTAGTTTACGATTGATTATGAAATTTCCGCATTAAAATCATAAAATTATCACGCCCATTCTTTTTGAGTTGCTATTGGATACCGACCCGGAAGTTGTGATGTATTGCCACTCTCGAAAATCTTTTTCACACACAGAACGTGTAATTTGTTACTCTCACACACAGAAAATTGCACAGCATAGCCGTTATTCGTCGAAGACTTGCAAACTCCCATCTATTAAGACTCTGCGCAAGCGTTTATTGGGTAACGGCTTTCGACATCCACAACATAAATGCTTAGTTGCAATAGATTAAAATCAAACGTAAAACTAGGTTGCCCGTCTACGAGTTGCTCGAATGCAGGATATTGACCAATGAGCAGGTCGCGATTGCGGTACCTTGGTAAAAGAGATATGAGTGGTCTCGTCACTGGGAATAGCGAAAAGTCGACAGCTCCCTTTAGCGACGTATTGTATTCACCTTATCCGAGTTGAGAAAGAGCAAATGCTCCTGTAGGCTACTGGACAGAGCTCACTCAAACCTGCTGATTGTCATGAACTTTGTATCGCTATAAACATTTTGAAACAGAGATTTTTACACCACAACCATACAACCATTGGGCCGACCGCGCTTGTGGAATATGGAAGACCTTGGTAAATGAGATATAACAAATGATGACACTGACCCTATGTTTTGGCAACCACTCATCAGTACCAAGTCCTTCGAAATATCCACAACGACGGTCCACATTGAAAGCACTGGACTGGAGTTTCACTCTTATTGAGCTCATCAGCAGTACATATCCTGTCTCGGGTTTGACTCGAACCCAGGACCTTCACCGTTGTAGTCTCATGCCTTACGGCCTGAGCTACCGTCCATCGTTTGACCGATCACGATTAAGCCTTCATGAATCTTTCTCCAGACTGGCACATTTGAGTAGCGTCATATGCCCAACCAGTCGAGAAGGAGCCAGCAACATTAGTTGTGGTCGTCCAACCGATATGATCTGCTTGTCAGGTCCGACACTGACACTACTTTGTGGGCCCTGTGTGAATCGTCATCTCTAGGCTGAGGAAGAGCATCTACTGGTCTCGGCTGTTGAACGTCGGTTCCACAATCAGCACTGAACTGCCGCAGATCGGCTGAGTAGCGCTAATCGCTGTGCTTGCTGTGTGTGTGGTAGATTGTTCCTTTTGGATAGGGCTGCTTACTCATTTTGAATGCTATGCGGTTGTGATGTACATCCATGGTCAACATCGACCGAAGGAGGCCGACACCAACATCAATTATACAACACATTGTAAAGTAGGAAATCATCATGCGAGTTAGTGGTGCGTCCATGCTCAACATCAAGTGAGTGAGGCCAAAACGGACCACAATCAGACTTGTACATTTTCACCCATAATAGATGTTGTTGGCTCCTTCTGGACTGGTCGGGCAAACAAAGCTACTCAAAAGTGCCAGTCTGGAGAACAGTTCATAAACGCTTAATTGCGATCGGTCAAACGGTGGACGGTAGCCCCGGTAAATAAGGCGTGGGACTACAAAGGTGATGGTCGGGGGTTCGAATCCCACCTCTGAAGCGGAGAATATGCACTGCTGATGAGATCAAATAAGAGCGAAACTCGAGTCCAGTGCTTCCATTACGGGCCGTCGTGATCAACTTTGTGAATAGTTCGATGCGCTTGGCACGGATGAGTAGTCACAAATATAACCATATTCAGTACTTAGGCCCATAATAGGACAATTGTGGAACCTTATTCGAAATCAAACCAGAAAGTGCTATTCGATAGAACTAATGTATATGTAATGTCTACAGTATCAATCCACTATTTCGGTCTTGTCGCTATAGAAAGAAAAACGGGTTTTATCAGAACCCGAAAGCCTTGCGATTTGACACTGACAAAATAAAAGTAAATTTGAAATTGAAATGGATAATTGACATACAAAGTATCTGATTCTCAGTCTGGGATTTACATGTGCAAACATATACGTGAATTTATACAAGAAGTAATATTGTCAAACCGCAAATGACCTTGAAAATTCAAGGTCAATGAATCGGATTAATATCAATCCACTGAATGCATCTTTCAGCTCGAAATCGCCTTGAAACACATATCGGAACTGGAACTGGAACTTCAGCGGCAGCGGTGTATTGCGCATGATGTTCAAAACAGTGAACAACGACAAATCGAGCGAGCAAGATGGGAGAAGGTGAGCTTAGAAGGCACCCCAATCCAATAGTTTCAATTTTGTAAATCAAGGTCAGGTTTTGTTTCCATATCGCTCACGGACTATGGGGCTGACAGCCTACTTAGAGATGTTATCAAAGTGTACCGCTTCCTGACGAACATAACTAGATTTCTACACATCTGCCAACCATAAAATTTGCTTGTCATCATCTAACAGATAAAGTTTCACGATTTGACTGCATTGTGATTATGCTTCACGAGAAATTTGTCACACTGACACCTCGAATGCGAAGGCTATTTTATTGGCCAAAAATGTGTCCAATCAGCAAACAACAGACAAATTAACCGTTTGTGATTTGTTATTTACACACGTGTTGTTTAGAGATAAGTTACTTTTAAAACGACAGAAAGCATATGTATCGTGTTGCTTACACTACTTATCACCTACACTGCACTTCTAGTTTATAACTGTTTACCATTATCCGAAAGAGTCAATACAGAATCGTTTCTGTGAGCTTTGAACTGTGAACAATTGTAAAAAAATTTATAATTTCACGCCGCTGTTCAATATGGTTCGTAGAATGAACCACGTCATTCCTGCTCGGGTGCTTAATACACGTACGGAAGTCCAATGCAAAGTTTTGCTCACATCTCCCACATTCACGCAACACAACAGGTTTCTGGCTGTTTGCCGTCATCGAGTGGACACAGTAAGATTAGTTTCAGTGAGCCTTGAAACAGTTGATAAGTGGTAAGCAAAGTTAAACATGAATGACACAGTTGTATAGGGTTCTTACAACGATCCACGATGTTCAAACACAGAATCACATATTGATTCGTGGTCAAGCACGCAAGGCGATTATGGATGGCCAGAGTAATGTGATGCTCACATCCCCCGCACTTACACACTACTACCGGTTTCTGGCTGTTTGCCGTCATCAGGTGGAGCCAGTAAGATCAAGTTCAGTAATCCATGAAACAGTTAAGAAACTGAGCACTAAACATTATTTTGTCACCCAACTCTTTCATTCCATCATGTTGATACAAGTCCTGAATGTACCATGTGCGACGTTTATCTTCCAAGCGAACAGACTTATAGCCATGTGAATTTACATATTCTGTTTAGCCAGTCTCATATTTAATTGTGCTTTTCGCCTAAAAATGTCTAAATTACCTCTCAGCAAGATGTATTTGAGGTCTGAAAATTCCTTGTACTAGTTGACACGGGTTGATATTGACAATCAATAATTCAATTGACCGATGTATTGATTTCATGAATAGTTCATAGAGTTCATTGAAACGAATCCTACTATTGTATCTGTGCTGCACTATTACTGGCCCAGCCTTGGGTTCGACTGATCACAACCGTAAGTGAACTCTTGTATTGAACGAATGAATGAATAACACAAAGTCTGCACAGTGAACGATCATCACATTATGTACTTACGATCGATATTGATCGATGCATGATCGATAGTTCGTTCACTGTTTATACTAGACCTACTCGCTCCACCTGAAGACGACAAACAGTCTAGTGATAGTTCTGGTGCATAAGTGGACAGGATGTGAATACTCCGTAGAATGGTTCAAGCACAAAGCGTGTATAATAAGTTGAACAATGTCCTTGAATGATAAACTATCTCTCACGCTACCTATTGATTTTCAGCGGTTGGCAGCCACCTTGGCCGAGTTGAAACTGTGTCAGAACAGCATCAGCGAGATGCGTGCGCAGATGGACAGTCTGGAGGCGTTGCGATCACGATCCAAAGAGTCGGAAAGCATGTTTGGTAAGTGGGGGAAGATCTGCCCATGTGATTGTTCTCGTGATGTCCGAAACGTGTTATTGAGCAGGTTGGTCCTACCAGCCCTAATGCAAGAGTGATTACAAAGATCATGCTTCGTTTACCATTCCACCAGTGTTTCAAGCGCATTCGGATCCTGATCCTACTGCTCCTACCTGATGAGTGCAAACAGAACGAAACCGGTCGTGGGGTGTGTGTGATGGAGATGCTTGCAAATGAGTTTTTATATTCATGATCATGGGTTTTAAACCCAGTCTACATGAGTGGGGGCTCATGTGATCGAACAGGTTGGTCGTACCAACCTTACCCAACAGTGGCATACAAGCGCAACTTGTTTACCATTCTTCCACTGTTTTAAGCGCATGCGTATCTTGATCCTACTATCCCTACCTGATGAGCGCAAGCAGCACGGAACCTGTCGTGGTGTATGTGATGGAGATGTATGCAAATAATGATTTTTTATTAAATAATTTTGTTCACATGATCAGATACCTTTCCGGGGCGAAATGAATTTTTTAGAATATACCACTACTCACGTTAAAATAGAGAAGTGGGGATAGTTTATATCTCTGTATATCTTTATTGTAATCGACAACGGGGGCCTGATAAAAACTCTGATTTGGTTTGGTGTCCAGAACCGTTCGAAAGTCACTCAATAATCTGAGAATTTAAAATGATTTTTAGTGATCCTCATATATAGAACTAGCGGAACACTTGCTGTACTATAATAATGAACACAAGAGGTATCCGTCTTATCTTGAACAAAGAACAAATGTGATAAGTTAGCAAATGCAAAAGTACTTTCTGAAGTGGTTTACAGATTATGTCCACTCTACTCGACAGCGATGGCTACATTGACTAAGTCAGGCGCACGGAATTGAAAATGGCCCTATTCCAAAAAGATCTACTCTACGGTAAGTTGAAATGAAGGAGTTCTTCTCTGGACACATCACATTTGCAGCACAATGACCTTTACGAAAGAGATGCGAAGGCTCTTGACATTGTCGCCACGAGTTGGAGAGAACTTGCTCCTGACCGCTCCCTTTAAAACATCATCTGCATGCTCGGAATAGCAGACACTTCTCTCCGCTGCTGATCATAGATCACAAAGTCAGCGTTTACAACTGACGCCGATCGACCGAGTAATGCATGCTGTTGTAGGCGTTGCAGGAGAGATTGTTTCTGTGAATCTGGACTGTTAATTCATTCAAAACGCCGTGGAGCATGGGTGTACATTCAAGGTCGCCATCTACCGTAGGTGGTCTACAACAGAACTAAATAAACCACAATTAAAACGTATAATCATCGTGTACATTATCACTCTGACGGTCGATGACCTCAGTCTGGACTTTGTGGAACAGTTCACCTATCTTGGTAGCTGCATCACGGCGGGAGGAGGGCTGGCAAGTGAGATCGGGCTCTCCGCATTGCGAGAGCTTCGCTTCGCGTTCAACTAGTCTTAGGTCATCTCTGGAAGCGTCTGACGTGAGTTTGGAGACTCAAGGGAAGAGTTTACCTGGCCCTTCAGTCAGTCGGTCTTGCTTTACGGGCTGGTGTGAGAGCGGGCAGAACAGAACGCGCAGAGGAGCTACGGCTCTTGGAGGTGTTTGAAATTCAATGTTCCGGAGGCTTGCACGAATGTGGTGGCAACACCGCACTAGCAACGTTGAAGTGAGGCACCGTGTTCTCGGTGTGAACAGCCTGATGCTACGAGACGTAATCGACCGTTTCCGTCTCCGCTGGCTAGGGCATGTCTTGAGAATGAAGCCTGAGCGCCTACCCTTCCACGCACTGCGTGTGTCGGTTGGTCCAGGCTGGCGGCGGTGTTCACGTGGACAACCGCTGACCTGGAAGAAGGCCTTAAAACGCTTGACGTCGGGTTTAGCTCGGGTCGGACGAACGCGGCTTCCTTGGTGGGGTCCAAGGGATAGTGAGTGTCGTGGTGGCTACCACGATGTCGGCCGATGGCTGAGGAACGGCAACGTGGAGAGAGTGCATTCAATTTGTGTTCCCCATCAATTTGTGAAAAAATTCAAAAAAATCCAAAAAATCGACATGTGGAACAATGGACAAACAAACGTCCCCCCCATATTGTAACTTTTTTTCTTTTTTTCTCGTGCATTTACGGGTGGCACTTTTCATTTTACAATGATTGTGTAATATATTATATTCTATAATATATATATATATATATATATATATACATTATCAACGCACTCAGCAATTTCATCATCAATACCACCCTCATCATTAATCTACTTATAATAACCAACGGCATCTGGTTGTCGCCAAATTTAGCTTCGTGCTGATCCGCTTACGATCACCACAGCTCACAATCTAAAGTTCAGCGACACTCCGATCGATTAGAATATGATTATGGACCGACCGTGCAGTCATTCTGGAAAGAAAGTTTTGTGCATTTTTGTAGCATTTCGCTTTAAACACGGAGGTTTCGTCAGACCAAGTGTGATAGTCCGGTCGAGGGACAAGGCAATGCAGGATTCCACACGCCAACTCAGTTTGACCTTACCGCTAAGCAACCAGGCTGTTTGGTCGAGTTGCTTAGCACGGTGTGTGTGTTCCCGTCAGTCGGATGCAACTGAACATGATCAAGATCGGCTGATATTTTGACTCTCTCATGTAAACGTGCACAACAAACATGCTCAAGGCTTAACATATTAAAAGCTAACTTACTTTCGCGTTGGTGCTCTAACTGATTACACATCATTTTCGTTTCTGTTTTCAACGAGACTAACTTATTCTAACGCTGCTTGACAGAGAAACAACAAGCGGAACTCTTGAAAACCCGATCCACGCTGGACAGTCAACGCGAAGAGATTGCGCGACTGAACAAACTGTTGAATCGATTGCTTGGCATTGGTCCCGGTGAGTTGGGGTTTGGTAGGAGCTTGCTCAAACTGGGTAATGTGTGATTTCGTCCCTAGATCTAATACACAGCCATCTAGTGGTAGCAAAGCACGATGGTTTGATGGCGCTATTCCTCAAAACCAAGGGAATCATCCGCATAGTGGCAGCATTTGTTGGAGTGATCTCGTCACAATTATTGAGCAGGGATCGTACAATTTTTAATTTCGTGCCG
>JACCGJ010020471.1:0-24322 GCA_013407085.1 Atriophallophorus winterbourni
AAAACACATATTGGTAAACCTATCAACATAAACATATTTTCGAATCATTGAACAAACGAACAGAACAAAATCCGTTGGTGCACCACACAAACAACGACAGTTCCTAGATGAATAGCTTTTTGTATGAATAGATATGTCGTAGCAAATTTTCAGATAACTATTCATGAGCAATACTGACCGGATGAAAGGTGTTAAAGTTATATCGAAAATTGCCAAGGCTGAAAAACTATGCACTACGACGTGTCATTGTTTGTGTGTATCACTGGAGGATTTTGTGCTATATTTTCAGGTCTCATTGGACGGCCACCGTGGGCCTCAAGCTGGGCAGCCCCCAGTCAATAAGGCACCGTCTCGACACAGTGTGCTATCCTCATTGGGGGCATGTGGATTAGAAATCAATCCAATTAATTCGGGGTTTGTTCACGCGCCCTGACAACCTTTGTCTGCTTAGTTGGAGACCGATTGGTAGTGATGGTTGTTTGCTAATAATCTACGTTCACATCTCTGACTATCCCACAATGATCTGAGGCAGCGTCAGTGTTAGATGCGAAACGTTGTCATATAACGGCTCTTAATGATTGGGTTCTATTTTCTTTTTCCTTACATTCTGTACAATTACTGGGAAAATAGTTCGATTCAATGACAATTGGAAATGAATTGCACGCGTATACCACCAATAATAATCCACGAAATCTCACACAAAATATAATGGAAGAGAGATTTTTAAACGCCGTTTTTGAATGTTCCGAAAGCTTGCGTCGGATAGTGGATGACCTACCATTTTTACAAATCCTACTTTTCCTAAATGAATGAACTATTTTATGAACAAATATAATTTCGCGGTTTTTTATAAATTGATTTTTACCATTATATAGGCAACATGGGAAATTGCTGCAGTTTTTTATTAAATAAGTATGCGCTTTACCACGCTCCAGTCATCTTCATATATTTGCTACGATTTGTCTTCCGGTTTGAGCAATGTTTTGCACATATTATTGACCACTCAAGAGACATTTTTAATCACTGAATTTCAGGTTGCACTGAGTGCAACCACAAAATCGATCGTACGAAATTCAGCCAATCGTAAGCATTGTGACGTTTGTGTGCAAATGTCATCTCTTGTGTGAGTGTTTTTCATAGTTTTCGTCGCATTCTACGGAACACGGACCGAGAGTGCGGGTAAGCATTATAGATAATTCTTCAAATTATTACATCCAAAACCATTAATATGTAATAATTTAGTTTCGGAAAACAATTGATATTATGGTAGTTATATTAGAAGTAGTTAATTCCATTTTTTGTATAATGATTATGAATAGACGAACAGCGTTTTATTTATCCTATTTACATTCATAACCTATTCAGCGAGAATCAATTTGTGGTGGTTCAGGCTACGTGAAATCACAGTATGTGTGTAAAAAGTAAAAAGTTAACCACTCACAATAATTCTTCGATTGAATTGAAAACGATTCTCCCCAGCTTGGCAATTGACTATTCCGGTCCAAACGTCAAAGTATTATCACCGCGGTAAATCCAAGAATTAGGTGTGCTGAAATATGGAGCGGTCCTTTTATGGCAGGCAAGCAATCTTTCTACAATCCACAGTCAGAACTCCAAGCACGCAGTACGGGTATCAAAGGAGATGAAAAGAGCAACTCCGAGCGGACGAAAATTTTTATTCGTAAAATCCGGGTACAATTCAAAAAGTGTACATTGATTGATACAAACAAAAATGTTTACAGAAAAATGCCATAAATTTAACTCCATGATCGTAAAGTTTTGAATTGCGATGTTGTTAATCTGAGTGGCTATATTAAAAACATCCAAGCTAATTCAACGATCTAGTGGATATAAAAGGTAGATGTAGGTTTTCAGTGTCTGTGTAATTTGTCGCATATTCAATATTTCGTGGAACGACACATCATAAGCTCAAGATTAACAACGATTGATTCGGTCAAATACTACCATAAAAACACTAGAAATTATCATTCATATTCGTGTGCTGGAACAATCGTAAATTTGTTTTTGAAATTATAGCGGTTAGTGGATATGTTCGACACGAATCACAATATTGTCATGTGTGGATGACAAAAGAGTAGCATGAGACGTGGGGTCCTGTATATGCGTGCTTGAGGGCTTCCTGTTATTCTGCGACAATACTCCTGTTGCGTTTTATCCTTAAACGTTGTCAAGAATGATGGACATAGATTATCTCAAAAATGGCAAATACATTCAAGCTGAGACTCCGTCAATCAAAAAAAGAATATTCAAACACCTGTTAGAATGTCTCATCGTTGAAAACATTGTCAGTGGTGTCCCTGCAACTAACATACACGAAACGATTACGACGGTTAAGTCTCCACAGTTAACCTCAGAAAGCATGTAAAGTGATTTGATACTTATAAATGATACCTTACTCTAAATCACATGTAAAACTTGTATTCACATACCATGACTCACGATACGCAAGTAGCAAATCAGAGACTTTACAAAATCCACAATCGCGCTCTGATTGTCATGAAAACCGTATTCGCTTCAAGTCTCTTTCATAAATGTCGCACTTTCTTGAAATATTTCTCCCGCTCTCACTGCCGAGTGTCATAAAATTTTGACGTGTATTTACAGTGAAAAATTTGATTGTACCTATGAATTTACTCTAGGTGTTTATTCAAAACGGCTATACGTGACTTTTAATGATTCCGGAGATTAAGTTCTCGACCAGCGCTATGGCCGAAATAGTAAGGTCGGAATGGACAAAAGGGAAACGAACACTACCCAAGGATGTTAGACTTAGCCCACCCAAACCCAATGCCATTAGTTCAACACACTCCTGTCTGGAGACAGCGGATAGCAGCGTTTCCATCTAAATGGAAGAAATCAATTCATCAAAAAACGTCGTAGGCCCGGCTCAAATCGAGTCGGACTGAGCAATTCACTCCGAAAACTAATTGTCAATTCAAGAGTTAGGCGGCCACTAAGAAGCACAGATGTTTGACCATCTCAGACACTGACTATTCAGAGGGATCCGGCATCACACTGTCCGATTTGTAATGAAACGGCACCAGACATAGTTGCAATTACAGAAACGTGGTCCAATGCCTCATTGTCTGCTAATTAACTCTCTTAGCCGAGCATGTCTCTATTCCGGCGTGACCGTTTAGGCGATGGCGAAGGAGCAGCACTCTACTTCAAGCAAACGTTATCTCTAGAACTATGAACGACCAGACTCTTGATATCACCAACACACTTTGGTGCACTCTGACTCTTACTTCAGGAGACTAATGAATTAAAGGATCGATCTATCGTTCGCCAACAGCAACTTTTGACCTAAACAATAAACTGAATAATGCATTGCGCTAGGTAACAACGCGGTACAATACTCAAATTTGAATAATGGGGGATTTCAACTTTCCTCATTGATTGTGATTATATAATATATATATTAATATATATACGATATTTATATATATAATATATATATATATATATACCTATTTACTTCTAAAGTTCCACTCTATGGTTATCGTAAAGTTAAAAGCTTTAACAAAAATAAATCTTGAATCTTGATACTTGAAGCTATCCGGAAGAACCTATGGACCAGTGCACACTCTTTGGTTTACACCGTGATTGACGTTCGTATTGTGGAACATTCAGAAAACACGATGATCTTTCTGATCGGTGAAACTTTACGAATTCCGTGTGTGGCTATTGATGATACGTTTCCTATTCACTCATGTCGCTACACCAGATCGGGCAGCACATCAGCCTTTGGGCTGCCTAATGTGAGTGCATTGAATGGTTTTTTCTTTCCTTTTGAAATAATGCATCCATTGATTCAATAAGTTAAGTTTGCTTAAAGTAAACACGATAATTGTGGAGGATGATTTATAAAAAATATCTTATTCAATATATGTTTTATTCAAAAATGAGAATTCAGTCCATCAAATGGACCTGTAATTCACATTCTTGATAATTTATGATACATAGCTCGGTATGGTGCTGAACCAATTGAGGTTTTTTATATTCATATTGTTGATTTCAAAAGGTGATATTTCCGGATTTTCACACGGAGCAAGGTGGCAGTCTGCTGACTGTGAACAGCGCAACAATTGAACAGGCAGGCACATATACATGTCAATATTCGAATATGTTCAGTCAACAATTTACTGCGAATGTTGTAGGTGAGTGTTACTAAATAACTATCACTTCAAATGAGATTTTGCACTTGCATGGCTGTGAAATTGAAACTTATTATACTATACATATGTGATGATAGTTGCAAATGCCGGGTTGTGTTATGTAGCAGCACCAATTATCTCGCGCATCAGAGAATGAATGTTCCACCTTAAGAAATCATAAATAGCATCATAGAAACAACGTGGCCGGTTAGATTCATACATACTTAAACTGGAATACAGAGGATGTTTAGTGCACAAAGACTGTTGATCAGCTTTCATACGTTATGAGAATAGATTAAGAGCCTTTACCATTTCCGAAATACTTTTAGCCCAAATGGTTTTGAAATAATGAACGTGTAGCTTATTCATATCGATCATGCCTTTCATAAAATGTTAGTTATTGAAACAAAGAGCAATTAGATTATATTCTTACTTTCAACAAATTTGCATCAGTCTGAATTTTGTGAGGGGCAATGAAACTCACTATGTGGAGTGTGATGTCCTGTCATACAATATTTCATTGGATTTTATTCTAAATTCAGGTCGACCCATATTCAGCCGAACGCCCAGCGCTCAATATTTTGTTATTGGACACGAAACGAATGTGATTTGTGAAGCAAATGAAATTACTGGTTCAAATATGACACGAATTTGAATCATCAAACATCGGTAAGTTTCGTTCATAAAATGTTTCAAATTATTCGAAACTTCACAAACAAAAAAGCTTTATGTGTGTTTTATTAAAACGAAATTGTCTCTACTCAATGAAAATTAGTATTGTCAACGCAGAGTTGCATTTTGTTGATTGTCTCAATTGTGTCAAGAAATTTCAAAGCAAATTTCTCCTTTCTCTCGAAATTGATTCTGGGAAATAAATTCGAGAAAATATATTCATATATTTTAAGGAATTAAATATATTTTTAAAGAATATATATGTTATGTTATATATTATAGGAACAAACGTATTGAAATAGACATCGCGACACTAACTTAGGTATATGAATTTTAATCCTTTTGTATTCAGCATCAGCAGAGATCTTCGACTAGTGACATCTTTAAAAAATATATGTATGCTGCTGTGTTATATGTTATAGGAACAAACGTATTAAAATAGAAAATGTGATCCACTCTTCAGAAGATGTATATCAATTCTTTTGTATTCAGAAGCAAATTCACAGAGTCAGAGGTGGCAATGTGAAACATTCTTACACTTTTTCAAAGATCAATGAACCTGATCTTAAAGTCTCCACCTGATGACGTCAAATAGCCAGAAACATTAGTGGTGATTAAGCGACGGGGTTGTGAGCAACGCAATACATTCTTACACTGTCGTTTAATTTTAGTCTTCGTATATGTGGGAAGAATTTCAATGACCTGATACCATCAAGAAGTAAAACAAACTAGATCGAATTATTACTCTAACATCACTTTCCTCATGGCCTGTAAAGCATTTTATAGAAAATTATCAAACCAGTATCAACATGCATCATTGTTCATTTTGAACTCTTAGCTATATACTAAGGTATTCTTGTTTAAAATTTCCTAATTATCAACGACGGCATATTAAAACAGATTTGAATGTTCCAATTTATTAATTGCCAAATAATCCACACTCAAAGTATTTTCCATCGTGATAATTTGATCTACAGAATCACAAGGCATTTAATTCGGTGAATAAAATATTCCTTTTAATTGTAAAATTTCTATTGTTCTGTTTACTCATGGATAGCACCGCCTTCTATTAATTCACACTCTCAAGAACCTCGGTGCACAAAGTAATCACTGTACTCAAAAATATCTCTTGAATGTGCTAATCAACATTTTGTGTTCTCAAGCCGGGTGGTTAATAGAAACCTCGACCTCACATCTGTATTCACACACCATGCCATCTTATCAACCATTAGCTGTTGGACCAGTTGCAATAATAAATTCTTGAATAATTCTATTCTAACGTCGATTTGATTTGATTTATCTGTTCGACTCATCTATTGGTGATGAACATTTGCGTTTCAGCCAAGGTGTAACCGTTATTATTCTACTTCATGTTAATAGTTTTTCTCCAACAAAACTTATCATAATTTGGTCCAACAAGTGCAACTTGTTTTCCATGATTCAATTATTTTTTTCAGCGAATGAGGATCCTGATCCTGCTTACCCATTCCAGAATATTTCTAACAGCCAGCAGCTTGCATTGGGGTGTGTGTAAACGAAATATATGCAAAGTGAGCAATCTTGTTAAAGATCATGTTTTTAATTCGTATATGGATGTGTATGGCGATATTGAATTAACCAAGTTGTTCCTATCAACATAAATCAACATTGGCCAACAAGTTCAATTTTTTCATTTTTTCTCTATTATAATCCCATGCGAATCCTGATCCTACTGTCCGACCTTATGGATACATAAAGCATGAAACCGGTGCTGTGAACGCGTGTGATGGGAATTCATGTAAATCAGAATTTTGGATCATGATCATGGGTTTAAATCCCTAAGCGTGTTTTGTTTGACAATGTTGGTCGTATTAACTTATTTCAACATTGCTAACCATGCAAAACCAGTTTACAATGCCTACACTGTTTCAAGCGCATGCGAATATTGGTGCAACTAAACGCATTTAGACAACACGAAAACAGTTGTTTTGCAAACGTGTGATGTAACTGTATGCAAATAAGAACTGCTGCTCAAGCTCACGAATTTCAACCGGGGCTACATGTGTTTGGGTACGTGTGGTTAAACATGTTGATCGTACCAACCTTATACAACTGTGACATACAAGCGCAACGTTTTTACCATTCTTGCAATGCTGCGAGCACATGTATTTTTCCCGATCATGCTGGAATCACAGGATGAGTGCAAAGTGAAGGAATGAGATAGAGTGTTGACTGTATACCGAAATTTCTTGCAAAAGAACATTTGTGTTGACGAGCGTGGATGTAAAGAATAGCTCTTTGTTTTTTGTACAAGTGATTAAATATTTTGGTCGTGCTAACCTTGTCCGAAAGGGCAACTAGTTTACCATTCTTCTATGAATCAACGGATGGTCTTACTGTCCAAACATGGAGATTGAAAAGCGGATTGACAGAGCACCTATAATTTTGACCCTGATTGAATTCTTGTAATTGAGTTAACAGGAAGTTGACTGTAAAGAAAAAGAAGATGGTATACAGCGAGCGCACTAAATGCTTCACTGTACATCAGGTAAATTTGTACCACCCACGCAAGACACGAACAGTAGCTGAATGCTTTCCATCTACGTATTAGTCGTATATTGATCATATCGTGGATGTACAAAAAGACATGCTAAAGAGTTTTGAAAAACTAGTCTACATAGCATATTCACCCTACAGAGCCATCTGCGGTGGCTTGGCTTCTTCTACATAAATGAAAGTGTTTGTACTCCCAAAAATACTCTAAAGTGAATTGAATTCAGGAACTCGACCATTGCACAGATCGAACATGCGGTACACAGACTTTTGCGAATCAGATATCAAATCTCTTGGCATTGACCCGCGTGCTGGAAATAACTTGATCTTGACCGATCACATTTGATGTGTTGTGTAAAGCGTGGTCTGCAAGCTGGAGAGGAGCAGATACAGCTCTTGGCTGCAGAAAGTATATCACACCGCGGTATGCAACTGTTGACGAACAATCGAGTTCAGCTTATCGTTGCGATTTCTGAGAGAGAGATTGTTCCTCTCGAACTGGACTGTTTAGGCATTCGAGAAGCTGTAGAACATGAAAGAATCATGCGATTGTAATGTACATCAATGGTCGACATCGACCGAAGAAGTCATCAACAACGAAATCAAAAGCAATTGATCTTCAATTAATTGGGAACATGTGGATCTTATTTGTACTGTCCCTATTAAATGAGTGCAAACATCATAACTTTGATCCTGAATTGAGTGTGATTTTAATGCATGCAAATGCAAAATTTTGTTCATCTTCATGGGTTTAAATTCTATTTACATATTTTATGCACATGTTATTCGAAAGACTGGTCCTGCCAACCTCATCAAACAGTAACATCAATGCGCATCTTGTTTTTCATTCTTCCATTGTTTTAATCGCATGCGTATCCTGATTTTACTGTCCTAGCCTACCTAGTTCAGCGACCCACGAGCCCGGTCTTTCGGTGTGTGTCTGATGGAAATGCATTCAAATGAGCATTTTTATGATCACTGGTTCAAGGCATGTGAACATGTGTTTGACGTTTAATTCAAATAATTTGATCTCAATAAAAATTGCACAATATTTGACTTACCTGATCAAATTGGTATTTTGTGCGATGCATTCAAAATTACTATGTAATACAAGTGAATTATTTGTACTCAGGATCTATAAGATACCATCAACAAACTTTATACCTGAAGAAACCTTGATAGTTTGCACTTGGCTCGCAGAGTAGATTGTGAATTTTGTGTTAGAAAAATCATATTTTATGCAGTTTATCCAATCCAAGCAGAATAAAAGGCATATTTGATCAAACCAATTTCGTCATGTTCCACAAGCATTATTTGTCTTTGGAAGGTAAAATGTTTTGTGTTAGTATTTTTAGTCTTGTTAGCTTGACTAAGAATCACTCTGTTATTCTGAGTTTTAAACACCGTGGTTCGTTGCAACAGTGAAATTCAAGTATCGCTTTGTTTACGACTTATCCGGTGTTTACAGGCTCACTAAACCTAATCTTATTGTCTTCAATTGATGACCGCAAACAATCCACAAACGTGCTATGGTGTGTATATGCGGGGATGTTAGCAACACCATAATTTGTTCTGGATTATTTTTGTCGTATTCAGCAAGCAGTTCTAGTAATACCGATGAGTGCATCAGATCGATTAAAATTAATGCGTGAGCCGATAAGTAAAATATATTGATTTTTTGATGAGCATTTTCACCATAGATCACATTCCTCAGTTCATTGTTAAGCGTGCTGAATGAAACCGGTTTGACCTGTGTGCAGTTGTGGAACAAAGCGATGATTATCTGGCAGGCTACAGCATGCCGAGAATCAACACAACATTATTGCATAACTGATTGTAATTACTTATCATCGTTGGTCAAAATACCAAATAGATTTACTGCATGGTTTCGAGCTCTGACTGCGTGGTCCCTAAGAATGAATGTAAAATCGGAAATTATTTAACATATTTTTGAAATACTCACGACATGTTGCCATATATAAATATCAAAAATAGATATTCCACTTGCCTCGAAATGTTGACTGATTGCGCCATGGTACTTGCGCATTGAATCTCATAGTATCCCCGTGAAAATATGACCGCCTTTTAAAAACCCTTCTACATAGTATTTTTGTGCGATGTTGGTTTCAATGGAATCGGAAGAGAATGACATGTGCGATCCTGCTTCACTGGCCAACAAGAGTGTCACATCTCTCGATACTCTTCCATAAGTGTTTTCACCGGTGCGTGTATATTTTCCTTCTGATGATTTCGTTAGCACCTTTTAAAAAAGCATTTATGTTGGATCGGATACTCAATTGATTACAATATATATAATTCACAAAGGAGTCAGATAATCAAGAAATTACCATACAAATATTGTCATAATTCCAGCAAAGCAACTTCTATGGTAAATTGAAAAGATATGCTAAGGATTATGGTTTGTATTGCTTCAAATACCCACAAAATGTTTCACGATTTCAGCTGCAACACTTGTTTCCTTGAGAGGGAAAACTGGCCAAAATGAGGATCAAAATTTGTGAGCTATTCGTCAGGTGGGCGCGATTCGTGAATTAAACAAAGCAGAGCAATACCGTTTGCAAAACGAAATGATCACTCATCAGTCCGTGTGTTGATGTGGTGCGGAATTCGGAAGCAGAGTGTTTCTAAAAAACACCCTGAGTTGACATTAGTAAATCCTAGTCTATCTGTTTGAATAGGGCAAACATATGAATTTTTCAGTCTGTGGTTCCAACAATCTATCGCAAAGACACAGGTGGTGCAATTAGGGCGATTAAGGAGATGACTATGACAATGTTTAAACCGAAGTTGGACGTTCAGAAGTGTTTAGTTCGTGGTGTCCCTTATTGTTCTCTTGATTGTTACAAATATTTCGTACTGTTTAATTGCAATTTTTCCTACACTTTCTTCAAAATTCTCCGTTTGCATCAATATCATTTCTAGCGTAAGCTCTGTATCGTATGAGGATTATTATTGATAAATGCTTTTGTTGTTGTTGACCTCCGTCGGTCGATGTCGACCATGGATGTACATCACATCGCAGGAATTTCATGTTTTGCAGCATTTTGAATGACTAAACATTCCGATTCGGGAGGAACAATCTCTCCCGCAGCGCTTGCAACGATAGTCAGAACTCTGTTGTATTGCATCAGTTGCACGCCGGCGACGTGATCTGCGTTCAGCAGCCAAGAGCTGTTTTCGCTCCTTTCCGGCTTGCAGACGACGCTTTACACAATGCCTACAAAGTGAGCGGTCAAGTGCAAGTTCTTCCCAGATTGCGGGGTAAATGTCAAGAGCTTTAATATCTCTTTTGCAAACATTTTGTACCGCAGGTGCGGTCTGCCCAGTGGTCGACTTCCCAATTGCAACTCACCGTAGAGTGGATCTTTCGGAATACGACCATTTTCCATTCTATAGACATGACCAAGCCGCCGCAGGCGGCGCTGACGTAATAGGGTGAACATGCTCTGTAGACCAGCTTTTGAAAGCACTTCAGCGTTAGTCACTCTGTCCATCCACGATATTTTCAAGATACGACGGATGCTTCGTAGATGGAAAGCATTCAGCTTCCGTTCGTGTCTTGCGTGGTGGTCCAGGCTTCACTGCCGTATAGTAAAGCATTTAGTACGCGCGCGCTGTATACCATCATCTTTGTCTTTACAGTCATCTTACGGTTACCCCAAACACGATAGTTTAATCGATACAGAATGACAGCTGCTCTGCCAACTGCTTATCAATCTCCGTGTCTAGCGAGAGGTTATCCGCAATGGTTGAACCAAGATATGTGAAATGATGTACTGGTTCAAGCTGACAGTTTCCAACAGTGATGATTGGTGGCGATACAGTCCCTTGACCAGATGCTCTAAATAACACTTTTACTCTTGATATCGGCTGATAAATATAATCATCAATGATAATTCTCACCCATTGCTTAAGGATCTCATTAAAATCAATTTTGCTCAAAGACCTGTTCGAAACATATCATACTACCTTCAGGAACGTAATCAGATCGACTATTATTAATACCATTTGATTCACGGAACCTTCCCAAAAAAACATTGATGGTCTATGTTAATCGCTTTATTCTCCTACTTTTTCATATCCATGTTTTTGGAATGCATGGTATTTCAATAGGGTGCGGATTTACCGTAATCTCGCACAAGTACCCGGTGTTGAATGCCAGCGTCTCTTTGCCAAGCGAAAGAAGGTTCATGATATCCTCTAATATCGCATCGAAGATTATCAATGAGGCCGACTAAACTAAATATGGTTGAACAAATATTAGGTGTGGGGATGGGTTCCTCCATACTTGAATTTGGTGTTTTGTGTTATCCAACCATGTATATTCGATACATTGCATTGGATCATGAATTAACTTCTGTATTCAGAACGCCTCAAAACTAGACTCTGAATTTTAAAACAATTGAAATTATTGATTAATAATAACAATAGATAAAATAGTAAATGTTAGACTATGGTCAAAACGCGAATGTTCATCTTCAATAGATGTTTCGAACAGATAAAATTTAATCAAATCAACGCCGGATGGCGTGTAAATACATACATACACTGTTGATTAGCACATTCAAGAGAGATATTCGTGTCCAGTGATTACATTGTGCGCCGACGTGATCAAAATGTGAATAAATAGATGACGTTGGTACTCACGAGTAAACATAAAATAGATATATAAATCGAATTTTCTCATCACTGAATTAAATGATTTTCGATTGGGTAGATCAAACCACCATAATGTAAAATGCTAGGAGGGTGAATTAGTTTACCAAATCAGAAATTGGCACATTCAAAGCTTTTTTTAATATGTCTTCATTCATAATTAGAAAATTAGACAAAAATAATTTAGTAGATTGCTGAGAGTTGAAAATGAATATATTTAAAACTCAAATCGCTTCATAATGAAGCATAGCGTTACTGGTTTGATAGTGTTATTTAAAATACTTTACAGGCGTTGGTGCAATATATACATTGAGATAGAAACATTTGGTGATGTTAGATTAATAGTAGGTTGTATGTGTTCTACTTACAGAAGGTAGAATGTCTTAAGCTTCTTCCCACATATACGAAGACCGAAATCAAAGGACAGTGTACGCATTTATTGTGGTGCTCATATCCGGCACCACTTTGAGACCACTACCGGGGCCTAGCTGTTTTGCCGTCATCAGGTGTAGACAGTAAGATCAGGTGCAGTCTGCCTTGAAATAGTCTAAGAAATGTTTGATTTTCCATCACATCCTCTTTGAGTACGCTGCTGAATACAAAAGAATTAAAATTCATATTCCTTTAAATATTGTTGCAATTTCTATTTCAATACATTTGTTCCTATCAACATGCATATATTCTTTAAACATTTCTCTAGTCGAAGACAAAATATGGATATATTTTCTCGAATTTATTTCCCAAAATCAATTTCGCGAGTAAGGTGAAATTTGCTCGGACACGTCGCGTGACACACTAGAGAGAATCAAAATAGTGTATCTCTGCGTTGACAATACAAGTTTTCATTGAATAGGGTCAAAGCGTTTTTTGACAAAACACTTAAAAACCATTTTGTTTATGAGGTTTCGAAAAATGTGAAACATTTTATCAACGTAACTTATCGATCCTTTATGATTCAAATTCTCACAATTTTTAAACCAGCTAATTTCTGCCGATGGAAGAGTAACAACTTCATTTGCTTCACAAATTCCATTAGTTTCGTGTCCAATAACGAAATTTTGCGCGCTGGGCGTTTTGCTGAATATGGGTCTACCAGAATTTCCAATGAAAACATTGGATCAGATATGTACGCCTTTGAATCATAGATGCATTTTCGTTAGCCGTAAACTTCGTGCTTTAGGTAACAAGCGTGAACACACGAATGACGAATCGGTCACCATAATGTTTGACCATCACAAGCAGACATTTTTGCTAAAGTAGATATCCAATGAGAGGACATCAGGCTCAAAGAGTGAGTGTCATTCCCGCTCAAACTGATACAAATCAGTTGATTTGCTTTGTCTGCTTGCTAATATTGGGATCTCGTCTAAGAATTTGAAAGCCGTCTCAACAACACAGCAATTTTAAATGACAAAAATAAACTATCTTTATAAACAAAATGCGCATTTCATGCACTCCAGCCAGATACACAACCAAAGACCTGCTTCATGTGGTTTAAACTCATCATGAAAGGACGATAGTAATATGATCTGCATGCCCTTGTTTTCCTTATTAACGTTTTATGAATGCGCAATCGATATAAATAAGATATTTTATTCATTATTTATAAACCATTCCGGCTAGAAGTATTTCAGTAATTTTAAAACCTCTAATTCTATTCTTATATCGCATGAACGCTGATCAGCATTTTTTTGTTCTGAAAACAGTATTGCAGTTTAATCATGAACTACCTCATTTATGTTTCTAACCAGCCGCGTTGTTTCTATGTTGCTATCCATGATTTCTCGATGTGAAACGTTTTTTCTTTGATGACTGAAATAATTGGATATACTACAGAACCCGAACAAACCAAAAACAAACCACAACACCTCATTTTATTTGGTAGTTATTTACTAAAACTCACCTTCAACATTTACAGTAAATTGTTCACTCAACATATTCGGATATTCACATGTATATGTGCCTGCGTGTTCAATTTTTGCGCTGTTCACAAACAGCAGACTTCCACCGTGCTCCGTTTGAAAATCCGGAAACATCAGGAAACTCGTATAGGTTCACTGATCAGACAGCTCTTCGTGTTTCCCGATTGTTCCAAAATACAAACGTCAATCACGGTTCAGCGACCAGGCGGTGTGAACCGAACAGTGTGCACTGGTCCATCGATTCTTCTGGATAGCTTGGGATTGCTAATTACGCATAGCAATGACTGTTGGGCAGTTGGCGCTCCAGGTATATTCATAATAATGGCATGGCCTTTTCATGAACAAATGTATAATGACAATTTTTGAAATTAATTTCTGGAAACATTCCATAACATTGCATGCTAGTACCCGAGTCACTCAATGTGTTGACAAAAGCTCGCCTATAAAATTTATCTAGATGGAAAATATCTTTTGGGAGCCTTGGTGTGATTCACATTGTATAAACGGTTGTATAAAGGACTTCATTGTTAGCGCAAACGAAGACTTTAAAAATTCGCAGCTAGCAATTTTTATTGTGTTTCACATTGTAGATCACGTTTTAAACTAACATATACCTTCTGTCTAAATATTGAGACGACAATTTTCACCGAGGCATACCGCTAATCGGTAATCTTTTTAATGTCTTTTCAAAGAATGCGATCAATTTTAAATTGTACTCTTGGTAATCGAATGCACCTGCGTTCGAGATCGCTTGATCCAGGTGTATTTAGTTGCTACACAATGAGTTGATTATGAAACGCAGTAACCATGGTGATGTCATTATGAACATTTTAGTCGAGTCTCGAGAAAGTTATACAACATCGGTGTCCAAGCCTTTGCTGTATAATCTATGTCTGGGTGTTGGTATATATGGAATACATTTTCAATGAGTTTGCGAGAACTTTCCACAAATTCGTCTACGTAAGCCTCATGTTATTCCCGCGCGCATATAAATGCTCTCGCACTGACGATTGATGTTACAAGTAGCAAATGTCGAAAAACATTAATTTACATGGGGAACGAGTTATGGTTCGAAAAACAATCAAATAATGGCAATATTAATTTGCGATTAGTACTTTTGCCACACAAGTGTACAGCGATAATAGTTATGTATAACGAAGGGAAGAAGAAAAAAATGTTAGAAATGAATGCAACCCACTCTGTCTCACGGACGTCGGTCACATTAGGCACCCTTGTGGCGTTACCTCAAAAAGGTGCTTTCCCATAGACACTCAACTGGCATCAAAACAGTATAAGAAGGAAAGACCCAACATGCACTCTCCCGTCCCTCCCAAGTGACGCCATGTTTGATAAATAAATACTAAATAATTTCATTTGAACGTATTCTGCATTGTTCAGAAGTTATGAAACTGGGGATTAAATGTCTGGGATTAATTTTTCGATGATTAAGTGTCAGTAAACATATTAGTGTGATTTACGAATTCAATTGTTTTATAAACGTCGTGCAGAGATTGGGTTCATTAATTTACCCAACACTTACGCCCGCTTTCTCTTAGTTCAACTAATTTTGGTTAGCATGGTTTCTCTTATGAATATAACGTTTTATTCATTTTAAAATAGTAAAATAACGTTGAATACCATTTATTTATGATAAATTTCATGAAACCTATTACAGAACATGCAACAAAGTTGGGAAAGATGTCCACAGTCAGCTCAGTTTAATATGATTAATCGTCGGTCGAAACCACAATGACAAATTATATCAATATTCCTGTTTGGATACGGAATTTAATGTCGTCGATCCCGACTATTATTTGGAAATATCGTTAGATGATTACATCATCTAATCACGATAATCTTGAACATTGAGCAAATTATAATGTTACTTTCATGAGAGCAATGAAACCAAACTACGCGATATAACACTTAGAAATATAATGATAATCGTTCCATGCATCTGAAAAAGGAACTTATTTGAACATTCAAAGTAATTCATAAAAGAAAGTGAGGCTCAGAAATTGCCTTACCATCATCATAAACGTTCTATGTTTCATGTTCAGAAGACACCACATTCACGGTTGAACAAAATAACGAGGACAAGGTTAAATTCGCTGCTCACATATGTGAAATTTGTCAATTTGAAAAATATTCGAAAAACCAAGCAAGAAACTGAAGAGACTGCCATCTGTCCAACTGCGTACACTTTGCTTTATAAACCAATTGAGGAAAAAAAATGGAACCGTTCACCTTGCTTACATCATATGCGTTTTATTTGAAAGTTCTCAAACGAAAGAAATTGTGTGCAGAGGCAATTTTCGTCATCGTTTTGTCTTGTTGGTGATCATTGCTGTGTTGATAGTTCGCGTATTATTCAGGAAGCACATTTTGATTCGCTTTTTTAAAATTTAAAGAAAATAAAAGATGAATATATTACACGCACAAGAGATTGAAATTGCGTCACCCGTTTGAATGTTTAATTTTGCGATTTCCCATGCTCAGCATTCGCGAACTAATTGTTACGCTGCATTCGCTGAATTTTTTTTAAATACAAATGATTTAATCGTATTGTTATTATAATAAAATAACTGGGAGCATAATTAAAAAGCACTATATCCAATATCTATAATTATTCTAAGAACTAAACGGCCTATTTGACCATCAGAAATATCGTGTGCGGTAAATGAATCATAATAGATAGCTCTACCAACTATATTTATGTGATCAGCTTCAAACATTTATCTAGTATGCATAGGAAATGTTACACTAGTCGTTTTAAATACGAACATATCATAAAGAAAATTTCCCATAAGTAAGCCGAGTTTTTAATCACCATTCCAAAATCCAGCTTTGTCTGCACGCTTGCTGGTCAGGGGTCACATTGCTGATTTTAAAAACGTAGAGATATTTCAGCATGCATTCAGATCTTATAAGGGGCATCAGAACTCAGAAAACAGAGATAAATAAATGAAAAGAACCATATAAATAGTGCAGGAATCTTCACTATATAACTTCCCGACACTACCGGTCTAATCGTGATTTAACTAAGAGTTATGTTGTTAATTAAGATATTGTTTAATCCTAAGTCGGCGTCGACCATACGATGCTGAAAACAATGCTAATTTCAAAAATGGGTAAATCGTGGTTGTACGCCATCCGTAGAATGCTAAATATTATTTGGACTTTCCAGCAATATGCTGGTTAAAATCGCTTTAGAGCGGAACATTGTTAGCTCATACGAAAATGTTTGAAATTCTAAATTCATATGAACAAACACGATATAATTTGTAGCTGCATTTCATGCACCAAAACCCGAAGATCTTAACTCAATTACTGAATTATTAATACAATATGAAAACTAGAGTCTTCGCCTTGAAATTTCGTCAGGTTTCATCGCATTCCGAAAAGTCGTCGCTGATCCAGTTTCGAAAATTTATGCCGGAGTAACCTTCTCGCAAATTCACTGTCCTTTCCAGAAATCCATCATTCAAATTGATAGATCTAGTTTGGGTTACCATTAAATACACTGACGGTTCTGGAGCAGCATTGGTCTTATAATGTGCCTGATATACATTCAAAATAATTATTAACCTAAAACGACTTCAATATAATCTGTTTGCTAAATCGAATCAGCGAGGCTTTTTATTAACTTCTGCAACTAAATGATATGAATCATTTTCTAGAGTGTTTTACAGAAATAAGCTACTTTTTTACATGATCTATGATGAACCAGATAGATAACGATTGTGGCTTTCAATACCCATACGTCGTCCAAGACACCATCCTGGATTAAACATTGCAAGCAAATGTCCTATATATGACGATTTGTGGAAACTTTAGAAACAAGCTATAAAATGCGGATATTTTTTACAAACACTTTTCTGTTCATAAGTAAGTTATGGCAGCTCTTGGCACGGTTCTACTTCAGTAGGTTGCATATCATTACGGAAACATATGGACACTTGAATTAACCCAATGCTGCTCAAGCTCGTACATCGAAGCTCCATAATGATTTTTGCATCCAGACTGGTCATAACAAAGTGTGTCTGAGCTGCTGCAATTTTGTTCAGAATGGAGCATAAACGTATCGCATACACCAATGCAGTGATGATAATTTACACAAGGAGAATACGAGTCATTTTTATTGTTGCATACGATTTCTTTACTACAGTTTCAGATCACCTAGATAATGTATATATATATATAGATATATATACACTGGGAACTGTAAGCTCCATTACACAGTAAGTGTTCTTTTCCCTTGTGGGTGCGTGTTTACACGACTTCATGAGTACACTCTTCGATTATATTCCTTTGTCTATCATACTGTTTTTATAAGCGAATTTTTTTTAATCATGTGCATATCAGAGAAATATACCTAATAGATATAGCATGAAGGTTATATATGCCTATATACAGACAGATAATTAAGTAATCTGTTATTTTTAATTGATCTAATATGAGATCGCGGGAGGTAATGGATTAAGCCCTGCATCACATCTTTCGATATGAACTGCAAATCGTTTTTTGCAAAACATTCAAATTAAACATATATCGTCCCTTTTAATCACTTTGTCTCTTCACCGTCTGAGCTTCAATGCTATGTTGAAGTCTTGCTCACAACATAAGATTATAAATATAAATCTTTTATCTATTATGAATTCGTTTAACGACGATTTGGATATTCCGTATAGCAAACGAAGATTTTTATACATCAACGCAAAATATATAACAGAGCGTTAAAATTAGTGAAAATTAAGTCGTGTTAACAGTGCCAAATTCCCCACATGGTTAGCACATCCGCTGCAGGCGAATGACTTCAGAGCAGTCATTGAAACCATACAACCAAATTTCCTAAAACCACACTATAAACTAGAGGTTGATGATAAACTCTTAATCTAGGTATAGCATTGCATAATGACAGAAAATGGGCCAGTTTATCATATGAATTTGAGCTGGAACGATGTGCAGCGTGATGCTGTTTATTAAACCCTTTTGTATTATCTAAACATAAATTTTGTAGTGAACCGGTTCGAACAGCTTATTAGTAAACACATGTGTTAGGAAACAATGTGATATTGTCAACATGCTTGAAATTCAAAACCCATGTTATGGCTTTCTCATTTACCCGACACCTTTCATTTTGAAGATTTGTACGTCTGTTTTCTCGCTTGGAAGAACAATTGTGTTATCTGTCTATATTTGTGATTGGTCAAGCTTCGTAAATTGGGGATCCGAAATGGATTTTGAGTTTAGCTTCGATATATTGAACTTGTGGAGGTGAATATTTGGCGAGTACTCGTGGATATGGAGGACTTTATTTAAATTTCAGCAAATTCAGATCCCCCATTTGTCGACGCCATATGCAAGCTTTCACGGTGATGTTGTACAGTAAGGACCTTCTGCAAGTGTCAATTCGTCACAATCAAAAGGGTATTATTGAGACCAAAAGCACGTTCCCGGACTTATTTCTTGCTGTATACTCGAATGGCTATACATAGTTTGTTTCTTTTATAAGGTATCATACACGTTAAAATAGTACACAGTTTGTGACCCATTAGCATCTATGCTGAATAATTCTTTTTTGGTGACCTTATTTTTAACGTTGTTTGATAGACCAAAAATACTTTTCCGGTAACATCCCCTTCCCACAAGTGATTAAAATGTTAAATTTGAAAATAGTGACAAAACACTCAGATGGTATGTGAGATTTAGGCTGTTAACCATACGTGCAAATACTTTACGGCTACGGAATACATACATCGTATAATTGATCGGATCATCGGCTACTTATTAAAAGTGTTCCCAGCTTCAGATCCAGGCCACGGAAATGTTAAGAATTGGGAATTATTAGATGATTTTTATTACGAGGCCTTCATTAACAATTATAATAAAGTCAACTCCGTGTTCCCGTAATAATAGAAAGCTACGCACCAGTTTTTATTACAAAGCTTTTTTTTATTACGAAATGCGATTTACTTTCGCTTGTAATATCTGTAATTAAGCCTTGCAGCGCATTGATGTCATATGTTAGTTGATATCTGGCCCGTGGTTCAGTGAGGCTGACGATCACATTATAGTAATTATGTGCATTAGAATTTAATAGTGGATGATAATATTTATCCGCCTAAATGATAATGTATATCGATGTAATGGATCCAAAATGTTAGGAGTTGTTAATGGTCAGCAAAGAAAGGAAAATGGCGACCGTATAATAGTTTTCTGAAACGTGTAATAATGAAAACTATACAAAGCGCGTATTTTCTATTTGTTAATTATTCCGATGAACCTCAGTCAAATTTCGAAAGCTATTTGAAAGAAAAAAATTTGTTCAATGCAATCGCACAAATTTCCTTCTGAGACTCATCTACGGCCACAGTGAATGGAGGTCCTGGATTACCTGGTGTGAAGCGTGAATCAGAATTCAACATCGCTAGCACACAAAAGCTCCTGACCGTCTGCGATGTCTTAATATAACAAACAATTATAAAATCCTTTTAGAAATTTTAAAAAAATGTATCTCAATGTAGCGGAATCAATTAGATTTAATTAACATGGTCAAACGTGAAAGCAATATATCCGTAAACCAACTTACACACCTTAACAACTTGGATCCCAAAATCCAAGTTACAAAGGAGATTGAGTCGACAGAAGGGACACTTCCATTCTTGGACCGTTTCGCGGAAAATCAGAATCGTAAAATAAGCACTACGGTCTATCGTAAGCCAATAGACACAGATGCGGTCTTGCGGTACACATCAGCGCACCACCAAAACGTATTTAATTCAGTTGCGAAGTCGCTGTTCTACAAAGTTGAACGCTTGTGAGGCGATGCTACCGATAAAAAGTGAGCCCATCAAGAAGTTGGTCGTCGACTTAGTGATCATGGTTACACTAAGAGCCTAATTAAACGCCAACTGAAACGGGTTAAATAACCAGCACCCAAAACAGAAAAACTTTCGCGTGCAACAGTTACTTTACCTTACGTTAAGGAAGCGTCAGAGGGGATAAGTCGAATTTTGAATAACGCAGGTATACGAGTAACGTATAAAAGAGGTAGAACACTCATATCCTTATTAACGCATCTCAAGGAAAAACACCTTCAGGCTGCGCGACGAATTGTGTATATAAAATCAACTGCAATGGGTTGCTCGGGAGTAAATATCGGGCAAACAACCAGAGAATTCAGTACTAGGATAAATGAACACAATAATCGAATTTGTAAGCATCCACGCAATTCCAATGAATATCAAAGATTCAGCACTAGTTGCACACCTGCTGGACACAGGTCACAGCGTTGACCTTGACAACGTAAAAGTGATATGGCGGGCAATAAAATTATACATTGGACAACTTCACGCTGAGGCGGTTGAGATAACAAGGGCTGGTAAGAATGTAGTCAATAAGGTGGATAGGGCTGATATCTCCGCAATCTGGCGTCCGGTACAGCAGGAGATAAGCATTAACATGCGCAATCCCTAGTGCGCACACCGAGCTAATCGGTCAGCAGATGTCATTCACACCTGCCAAGACTAAAACAATTAAGGGATTATACGGCACGTAGGGGTGGTGGTGCGTCAGTTGATATTAAACGCGACTGTCCTTCTTAACGAGCGCAGAACCCACCATGGACTGTGCAGTTCTTAACCAGCTTATGATTGGTCAGGTGAATGAAATTTAAGCTTGATCTCTGTTCGTACTGACACCTTTGGTCTGCCGAAGCTTCTGTGTCAGAAGCGAAACGTTACCAATAAACTACTCTTATCGATTCCTTACAATCTTTATTTTTCTCATGATTATGATTCCTTGATCGGTCACAAACATTTTTCATTACATTGAGGTTTCCGGATGTTTGTCATTAATAAGTGGAGACTGTAAGATTTATTTCTGTTTAAAATTGGTAAATTTAGATAGAAATTGAAGTCACTGCTTAATAAAGTTCGTACAACACACCATCATAAATTATCACTTTGTGTTTACTGTTCAATTGCTCGAGGCGCTGATGTATGACCAAAGTATCTTGTAGCTCACACACCCCACACTACACAACACAACCGGTTTCTTGTTGTTGGGTTTATTCAGGTGGAGGCAGTAAGCTTAGTTTCAGTGAGGCGTGTGACACTACGCACCCATCAACGCCTCGACGGATTGTCCAGGGATCACTGTGATTCTGTTTTTGAACGTCTTGGTTCGTTGTAGGAACGCTATTAAACAATGGCTCCCATGTTATGGTTACTTTAGTCAAACAACATTTTGTAGAATGAAAGATCCGTTTAAACATGTTCATAATCGATTACATTAGAGCTATAATCAACTTATATGCAGATTAATACACCGAAAGTAATTGATTATTTGTGATGATATAAAATCATGTTCAGATTTTTTATAACAACATATTTCAATTTTAACGCCAAAATTACTAATTATGAACAATGCCGATACCGGAAAACGTTCCGTGCGTTTAAAATGCGAAGTCAGCGGTGAATCATTAGGCGCGACTGCAGAAGGCGACGAAAGCGTCATTGAGACGATGCAAATTGACAGAAGCATTGAAATTCAGCAGACAATTGTGGCGCACAGAGTTAGGGCGCACTGTGTAGGAAAATTAGCGATTTTCAATTGCAATGACAACTTTCGCATCTACTCCTACATGTATATTCACTGAACTTGTAACAACTTCCCTAAATGAATTGTTGCAAGCAAATCACTATATTTCAAGCAAACTGAGACTTTGATAAATAAATTTGTAATAATTTGAGTATAGTCATTTTGATGACTGTACCATGCAAATAATATATAGTCTGACTTCAAATCAATACAATAAGATCTGTACAAAATATTTTTCTTTGTATATTATTATAGGAAACGTAATTCAAATAGAAAGTAAATAGATACAGCTATTTTAAATATGAAATAAATTATATATTATGGGGAATGGCATACACATTCACAGTTATGTTTGAGTATATGATAGATAAAGCATTTGCAGTATGTATGTATTTAATTATTTAAAATTAAGCATATTGGCACGTTCATCATTTACATAACTCTAATTATAATAGAAATAAGTATTATATCATTTATAGCAAGATATATGTGAGTGATTATTATTTGACTTTTGTGGAGACGCATTTCATTTAAAACCATTTTGGAAATTAAGGTTGCAATCATGACTGGTCGGCTTTTTCTGACAATATACAATGTACTTAGTAACGTTAGTCCGGAAAATCACCTTTTCAGCAGAATGTTTATCACGCAAACTGCTTCTGATTTTCGATACAATTCAAGTTCATTATTCCGAAATCTCAGGTCATGGCTTAATATGACAGATTGTTAAACATCTCGACTTTAATCCGAACGTTTGTGTTCATCGGTTCACCATTAACCACAACAACCACACGTTTAATATGCACTAATAAATTGTTTCCCGTGTAATCACTTAAGTCAATCTGTCCACACCTAGTCGCGTTATCCAAAGAGACCCACAGCATAAGATAAAGGAGATTGGTCTAATACGCACAAAATAAGAACTTAAACAAATCTGAGATAACAAAATAACTAATCAGATCACTGACCTGAAAATTGTCAGATCCGGTTATTGCTCATTCAATTTATATATCTAGTCTGAATTTTACATTTGATAATCATTACATATATCTTCAGGAAGCAGATATGTATCATAATGTATTTATAACCATCAAGTAACTGCGTGTATGTAATATATATAATACGTATTATTTACGTATAACTGCATACATCATGACCACAGGTTAAACCAATTAAAGTAATGAGTATAGAACACTGAGGCCTTTCAAAAGATTAATATAATTTGTAATTATTGATGAAAATATCTTTTTTTACTATGCATTGGATCTGTCTAACTTCCGCCAGCCAAATCATCCAGCGATTACACGAAATCTTCGTAACGAACGCCAAAAGTGCGCACGAAGGAACGTACACTTGTCAGTATCCGGGGATATCTGATGCGGTAGAATGATTGGTAAATGTTGATGGTTGGTGTAAACAAAAAAAATAATCACAAAAAGTACCAGTAACAACATCGAATTAGCTTTCAATCCAACAGCCATTCATTCAATGAATTGATACACAAACGTTCCCAAGTGAATTAAAGTAAACTAATCCAGTGGATATGAAAGAGAAACCTGTTCAGATTAACTAATATATGGGGAATAATTTTGACACGAAGTAGAATATAATAACTTGACATGATAACTTTCATTTATTATTGGGCATCATGCAATGCTACGCCCCAATGCGCAAGTCATATGAATCATGCTGGATCAAACCAATTTTAGGGAAACCGTGAATTATATTGCGAAACAT